>JAUZST010009811.1:0-12763 GCA_034779995.1 Parotocinclus haroldoi | reverse complement strand
TATATAAAGAAAGTGAATGAATAAATTAAAACCAAAGTGACATAGGTGTTTTCTGCATTCAAGACTTCAGGTCTCTTTTCTGCCAGCAGGTTTCAGCTCGTTGTAGTTTTATGTCATTCAGACATAAATTACATGTATATGAGACATTTTTATTTCCAATTATAGTACTTAAAGCAACTGAACTTTGATCAGATGGACATTAACTGGCACATACATATTTGGATTATTACTTTTGAAGGAATACCACTGTTTGTACAATAAGTACAAGTATCATTCAACATGTACTGTGCAGTCTCCGCTGAAATGACAGTTTTTTTTTTATATTGATAAAATGCAAAAGCACAAGGCTGTTTATACATTCGGAATACGTTTAATCTACTAGAATAGTTTACATTTACGTAATTTAGCAAAATGATGCAAATGTAAACGTGAGTAATCTATTTCAGTTGTTTTCTAGTGTAGAACCACACTCATTTCAGTGTCTGTAACTTTACCCTCTACACTCCAGCAAACCAATAAAATGTCCAGATTTCTTATTAACAGAGAAAACTCCTACATCACAAGAATGAGACTGCAAATCTACTTAAGCATTTATTAAAATAGAGTAAATATAAAAATCATAAATATTAAAAACATAAAGCCTGCAGTTATATCCACCTGTATTATTTAAATACATATTTATATTTATAATGACCATACATTTGTACAGCCTGGACAAAGAATGCATTTTATTAAATTGTAGTTCAAACATGTTGACAGTACCCCATCTTAGGATCTACTTAAATGGTTGAGTTAAACACATCAGAACTGTGACCCCACACTAAACATGTGCTCCTGAATATGACTGACAGTTGGCCTGAAGTCCCTGTACACCACCTGGTCATGCAGTAACACACAGCATGGGTTGAATGGCCATTGGACGGACTAGAAGTGCTATGAAAGAACAAATCTTTACTGTTCACAATAATCTGTTTAACTTTTTCAACAATTTCTCGTTCTCAAGTCAAAACAGTACAGCAGTACACAGATTTGTTTTACATGAGATTGAAGTAGCAACTTTTTCTTTACACACACTTTTCTACCATTGCCAGCTCAGATTTTCATCGCCTTCTGGAAGCCTTCACACAATTTCTTCTGTGTTTGCAGCTGTTCAGTCTTCGCCGCTTTGCAACTCAGGGCATCAAAGTTGAAAGTGTGTTGCTGAATTAGTGCAGATTTTGGTTCAAGTGCCCAGTAAAGCTTCTGCAGGGCTTGTACATCTGCCAAGGCATCGTGGGCTTTATAGGCAACACCAAGCACAGTCTTAACCAGGTTTTCTTGCTTAAAGCTCTGGATGCCTCTGTCCTTGAGAAGCTGACGGGTCAATGGGAGACTGTCCACAAATCCAACTATTTCCTCTTGAAAGGCCGCTTTCAGGCCAAACTCCTCCAAAACTCTGGCCAACACAAGGCAATCAAATCTGCGAATGTTGTGACCTATCAGAAGCGGGCGTTTAAACATACCAAGGAAGGTCATGAAGGACACCAGGGCTTCTCTCAGTGAGATGGTAAGCACCGGTTTGTGGTGATGAAAGAGCCGATGACGACGCACTCTAAAGCCTGTAATTCTGGAGGCACCAGGCTCCATCCTGCATCGAGGAACCATGAAGAGGTTTAACGTGTCAAAGCCACTGACTGCTGCAAGCTGGACAATGTCACACGAGGGACCTAGGATTATACAGGCAAATAGTGGAGTCCGGCGTTAGGTTAATGACGTCTGTACAACTGCATGACTTGAATCCCGCTCCAACAAGCCTAATAAAATGTATAAATATGCTCTAATTTCAGTGTACATCCTACATCCATGAAACCACTGTGTCTTATACTTCAGGGCACATCATAAGGAAATTGATAATTGAATGCAATCATAGTCATGATAATTAGCCTGTTAATAATATATTATAATATATATAATATATTTCCTGCACTTAATCAGATAACTTGTTTATTCAACACTGTTCATCTTGAATAAGCAACCAAATAAAATAAGGCACCAGAATATGCAACCAAATACACTCACTAACTTTCTTACTCGCTTAATCCTGGACAGGGTTGTGGGAGAGCCTGTGCCTAGCTGGCGTCACAGGGTGCAAGGCAAGAACAACCCTAGACAGGGCTCATATTAATTCACACATTAGGGCAACTTTAGCATGGTCAATTAAGAGAAGCATGTGTATGGACTGTGGGAGAGTGGAGTAATCCCACACAGACACAGGGAGGACATGCAGACTCCACATCGAAAGGAACCAGGACAGTCCATTTGGGCTGAACCAGGTGTAAGCCAACAATGCGACCCATCTAGCCACCTGAACCAAATACGGGTAAATTATGCAATGCTTATCATAATGCAAGAAATTCAAAATAGAACCCATTATGCAGTCTACTATATTGACCGTTTTAAATACGTTGTAAAAACAATTAATTGTGAAGCTCATGTGTATAAGTATAACAGTTTTAATTAATTTAATTAAATACTTACCAAGGCCAGTAGTTTCCAAATCGAAAAACACAATGTTGGGAGAACCAGCAAACTCAGGGTCATTAAAACTGTTGGCCATGTCCTAATACACCTTTCATTTACATATAAACAACAGAAAACGCAACATAGAATTAATGTGTAAAATTAAGCTAAAGAATACCTCCCTAAAATTTTACTTGAAATAGGTAAACGCCACGCTTTAAAAAAGCGTCTCTTTATTTACTTATTTTAAATTCCGCGGGCCGTGGCAGATCTATTACTCTATTACAAAAGCGGTAGAACTACGGCTGTGTGTCAAATAACAAAATACAAAAATAAAGTGTACTTAGTAGGGTGACTAAAGCCAGCATTAAGCACAGGACATACCGCACACTTATAAAGGGAACAAATAGTCGTTTAGAGTTCAACCGTCACTAGCGTTGGTCCTTCCAGTTGTGTACTGACTGAGCTGGGGAAATGTCGCCGTCTACTTCACTGGAGGCCTTTGAACGTTTTGTCACTGCTTTTGGTATGTTTAGGGTTTTTTACGTACGTTCATTGGACGTGTTATTTGGGAATAAATGTTCCAGAGCAGCTGACACATTTCACAATAAATCTTATGGATTTTCTCACTGACCTTAATGGAATAAAAGTATAAACTGTAGAAACTGTCACAGTAACCATACACAACTTTCTTTACAATTTCCTTTAAAACATCCACAGTGCCACAGTTTTAAATGTTCACATTCATCATTTTAGAACTTACTCAAATTATATTGAGCAAAAAAATATTTGAGTTGTGGTGAGCAAGCAGAAGACAGCGTACATTTATTGCATTTATTTATTTGTTTTATTAGTCTGTTTATGATTATTACAAAATGTCAGGTCATTCCAAGAGCAGTATACAATGACCTTACTGAGTTATGGCTGGTATTAATATTCTGACAGTACAGCACAGAAATCCAAAAATGTACTGAAGGACATTAACTAAGTTTTAGTTAGCATTAAGTTCCAGCGGAGATAATAACTGAAACAGCCACATTAGCTTATTAATCACGTTGGACTGTGTGGACTTGTCCTTTTTTTTCTTGTCTGTTTTTTTCTGAGTACGTTTCAGCTTCAGAACTGTTCCCTTGCTCCGCTGGATATCATCCACTCTGCATCACCAACTCACCCAGCAAATCCCCCTCGGATAATGAGATACCGGAATCATTGGGACAGTTATGCTGACTTGTAGTTTGTTGTGTTGCTGTAGCAGTAGGAGTGATGGCATTGGCTAAATTAGTCAGTGCCATTGTGCTTCTGTTGGTGGGTCTTGTATTGTTGCAAGAAATGCTTGCAAGTACTGTGCCATTGCAAAGGTTACCTGTACTATTGATGTTGGTATTGCTGTTGGTTGTGCTTTGCACATTTATGCACCCTGAGCTCATGCTGCTCTGCATGGGATTTCGAGAGGGAGAAGTGAAGGAGAACACTCGCTCTCCTCCTCCCAGCTGCCCTTCTGTAGGAGGTGAAGTGTCCATAGAGGCACAAGGAGCTGCAGGACGATGAGACATCAGGCCCTGATTTGTCCAGAGTTTTGGGTGAGAACACATTTCAGCTACAGGATCAGGGAAGTAGAACATGGGGACAGTTGAACTGTCTATGCCATTCTCTGCCACCCAGGGGAAGGATGAAGATGAGTGAGGGAGCATGTGACTAGGCGTATCTGGAGGATGCAACAGCTGAGAACCCAGCAGAGGGTGCGCTAGGCAGCTTGCACTTTGGACCAGTTCACCCTGTGCCCTGCGAGGTGGACGGGGACGATTTATAGGCGGTGGCACACAGTGAATGGGTGTCTGTGGGCAACTGTAGAAGCCAGGTCTCTCACAGAGGGACAAAGAGGAAAAAGCATAGTCAGCCATGTCACATTCAGAAGAATTTTGTACCTGGCTGGACATTGCTGGGGCCTCAGGATGCAGATAGAGAGGGAAGCGGCTGAGAGGAGCACGGGGGCGTCGGCGAAGAAGAGAAACCCTCGTAGAAGATGAAGTGCGTGGAAAACTAGCTGAATGCATGCCCAGCAAACGGCTAAGACTGCCCAAAAGTGGAGTAGAGTGATTGGCTTCCTCATGCTCTTTGATCTGCTCCAAGTTATGCTGGAACTCCATCTCTTCTTTTGGTATACTTAGAAAAAAGAATTATAGAAAGCCAAGAACTTGTAGATCTTTTCTTATTATATTCATGTAATGCAGGTTCATTTTCCTATTTGACATTAGTTCTCTACTATGGTTTCTGTTTTTGCATATTTGTTCAACAGTGTAATATTGTATAACACGCTACTGACAGTCACCTGATATCCAGAGCAGAGCCCATATACGAGGGTTTTTGGTGTTCAGCGCTGGCAGCTGTATATGGCAGCTGTGGTTCGGATTCATTCCAGTACTTGTCTCTCTCCATCATAGGAACCAGATCATACATCTCATCAACTGTGAGCAGAGAAACCTGAGATACATATTTAGATATACAAAGGTTTAGTCTGCAATATGTTGTACTCAATTATGTTCCAAAATGACAACTGCACTAGTTCAATTTGTAAAAAAGTAATATGTGATAGACAGTAAATTTATATATATACTAGAAACTGAATACCTCACCATGTACCAGGAAGGTACACAAAGTGATTTGTGATATGGAACTATGCTTTGAAAAGAGTATGCCACTCCTTCCCTTATGAAGTAGCCTTGTCTAAAGTTAGATTAAATGTCATTAGATTGAGGTAAAGGTCCTACTGCCAACCAAGAAGTTACCTGTAAGTTGCGGTCTACCAACCAGTTCGTCTCAAAGTCATCATCATCTTCTCCGAATGGATTAATGAGTTGTTCTGCTACCTGAGAGATACATAACTGATTAATTATTCCCAATAAAACAACTACAGGTAATTGCAGAGGCATTTCTTGTATAATGAGGAAAATGGTTTATATGTTTTCTTTCCAAACTTGATTATGGCTGTTGCATGTACAGTGCACAAACCTTAAGCCAGCCAACATAGAAGAAGAACTGAAGCAGGGTAAAAACAGGAAGGTAGAAGTCGAGGTTGTGACCTGGGTAACCCTGACTGGGATCGAGGAATTGCCGACCAATCAGACAAGCCAAGAAGAAACTGTACACTGCCACAGTAACCACCTTTTAAAATGGGAGGTTAATGTAAGTCTCCACATTTTGCTCCGCTACTTTTGTATGTATTAGAGATGCACAGATCGATCTGCTGGTGACTTTAGTAACTACACTTTGAACAAGTTCGCAGTGATTTATATGTATTTGGCTAATGCCACAAAGCTAAAGCTAGTTATACTATCATTTGTAGAATAGAAAAAAATATATAGAAAGAAAACGGAAATTTGAATTGACCTAAAAAATTGCAATCAGTGCATCTCTAATGAGTATACCTAATTCACATAAGGGTCGGAAGAATGCTTAGTGGTACAAAGTAATGACATTATGTCACCAAGTTAGTTCAATAAATCGAACCTGAGTGTATACTAGTGGCAGACTGATCCAGTCATAACTGTACAGCTTCATGCATTGAGAGCGCAACGTATTTAACTCCTATAAGACAAAAACAGACAAATTCTGATTTAATTTTTAAAAGTACAGTGAATTAGAATACATTTCAGACATTTTATTTCAAAATATTATTTCCAAAAAGTTGTTTTCACAGATCAAATTATTTTAAGTGATCCAAGGATTAACAAGTAAAAGTAATAATAAGAATTCAAAAATTGTCAGATATACATTTAGAATGGCAGTTAATGCAACATCATTGTTTATGCGTCCCTCTGACCGCGCTCGCAGGGCCAAACTGACAAACCACATGCAGGGAACCCAGAACTTATTATGAGGTGAGGGCAATTCCTCCAGCTGCCTCAGCTCTTCTGCTGTCATCAACCCTGTAAAGAAGACAGGCAGTCATAAAATGACTTGAATCAAAATGACTTGACTTAATTTCTATTCTTTTTTTCTTACTTATTTTATTTTACATTTAAATTTGAGTGTCTTTTATGTTATAATTTGCATTTTTGCCCTATATATGTGGGTATGTGTGTATATGCATATATATACTGCTCATAATATGTAGGGGATATTTCATTTTGAAATATGCCCTATTTTCTGAGCAGTGTATTTATGGGTGTATGTGTATATATTCGTAGGTATGGATGTGAGTGTATGTGTATATATGTATATATACTGCTCTTCTGATGCTTAGTTTGAACTTAAACATCATCCTGACCATGTTTATGTGCCTAATAGCATTGAGTTGTTGCCAGGTGATTGGTTGATATTTGGATATTTGTGCTAACGAGCAGATGAACAGATATCAGAAATCAGGTGGTACAGTGGTGTAATTCACTATTCCTGTCGGATTGTGTGCCTCACAAACTGTTCAGTGAACTGTTGACTGGGCAGGATAGAACCAGAGGTGGGAATAATTCCCTGGCGCTACAGCAGTGACATTGCTGGCCTTGTGGTGGACTGGCCCAGCACACATACGTTTGAACCCATGTCCTCTGTCTGATAATGTTTACATACCACAAAGCTGTATGAGAAGAATAATTAGGTGAAACTAATGTTCACTGTACTGTACTACAGCAGTGTTTAAGGTTTGAATGACCATTAAAGACTGTGGTGGTGCACTGACCACAAGGTAATACTACTGCTAAGATGCACGTTTTGGGTCCTTTGCACACCTGTACCTTCAAATGTGTCCAGTTGTAAGTTGGTCTGGTTGAGGCATCAGATAAATGCTGTACTATTCCTTAAAGAAAGTTAACCAAGATGGCATTATGGCAGCTAATTCACTTCTATAAAATATAGTCTTATATAACACATAAATCCACAGAGTATACTGCATACTTTACAGATAACTGAGATTTGAGTCAACAAATCTGTTCTTATAGACGCTTGAATATTTCCTACAATTAATGTATGGATGTATATTATAAAAGCCAAGGCTCTAGAGAAACAGAGCACTAATCCTGTTTTGTTTCCTGACTGACTCTTAATCCCAGGCACTGAGGGGAACAACAGAAGCATTGGTTGAATTCCTTTGACTAATCAGTCAGAGCTCTATGCCAGGCTACTTAGCTCAACTCATTTCCTCAGTTACACACTAAATATAATCTGTTTTATTTGAAATTATTAGACATGAATACCCAAGACGGTTTGTGTTTTAAGTCATTAGTAAATTACATGTATTCATACTGTAGTAAATCTGCCTGCTTGTTATTGAATAATATATTAATAGTAATACATATACATATATATACACAATGTATAGTAATAATACATATGTTCTGAGTGTTAGGTCAGGGTGGGTGAATCTGGTGTACCTCCATGTACCAGGTGTTCCATGGTGGGAAACCTTTTAAAGACAGCAGTGCTTATGGAGCGGTAGATAAGGATGCCTGATAGGTTGGCATAACGCACCAGACTCCTGCGGATCAGCCTGGTACCCTCATCTGCCCCCCTAATGTGCCCTCCCACCAATGCAGCCAAGCGATCTGGCCATGGCACACTCTCAAACTGCCCCCACCAGCGGGATACTACCAGAGTTACATAGAAACCTGCCAACACAAAAACACTTCTCGTACTTGGGAAATTGCAACTACTGTGCCATACATAAATATTTTACATACCTGTTTAAAACATAAAATACCAGATTGTAATCTCTATTAGATCATAATAGAAAAAACTACAGAAATACTTGACATTGACTGACATTCATGCTAAAGATTTTTTTGTCTTTCTTTACCAGGTATTATTGTTATGGTACTTTTAAACCTTTAACATTCTGCATAAAAATCCTTACACACAAAAATAACGGTATCAAGAAATAGTGTGAAAAGTGTATTCTTGTTTAGATTCCTGATTATTACTGATTATATTACTGATGTCTTAAATCATAAGGACGTCTGCTAAATATTGTAAATGTAAATGTAAATATTCACAAATAAACAATTAAAACCCTGCTTTAGCTGTTATTAGCAGAATGGCAAATTCTTGCCATACAGAGTCAATTGGTATCATATTTTTGTGTTAGTAATTACCCCAAGCATGCCAAAACACACCATAGTAACTATGTTTTTTAAACATTAAGCTATACCTAACAGGATATCTCAAGCACAAAAATGTATTCGTGCAACACGCAGTGCAGCGCCCCCTGCTGAAAATTCGGCTGCCTTGTAAATTACTGGCCTGATTCCGAACCCTAAATCAACGTATAAAAGGCATGTGAATAAGACTTGGGAGAAATGGAAGACGCATATCTGGTATCTGGTAGTCCAGTTTCCATTTATATCATATGAACAACTGAGTATGCCAAATGATGGCACCATACACTGTGGCATGAAGACAAGCCGATGGAATACCTTAATGTAAGGTAATGTTCTGTTGGGAAACCCTAGATCCATACCATACTTGTTTTATTTATTCATTCATTGTTCCTCTTTTGCTTAAATAGCCAAGAAGTACTATGTTCTCTGAGCCTTTAATGACGTTAACATGCAACAAAGGGGTATGACATCAACTCACCCAAAACAAATGACACTGGTATGAGTTGTGCGTAGTGATCACAGTAGATGGCCAGCTTCTCAAACAACCTTCTCTGCTCATCATCAAGAACCAGCCTGTCAATCAAATGTTAATATATGCACTGTGTTAATGGTCAATTGTGGAACATGTTCTCAGCAACTGGACGCACCAGTATGAGATATTATGTATTGTTGCAGTCTTCTTAATACACTAAGTACTAAGTGAATAAAGCCCAGTGGTAGAAACAAAACCTGCTGTGTCATTACCTGTAAACAATGCTGAATGTGCAGTACAGCACAGTGAAAATGAGCAGCTCTCGGTATAAGAGTTTATAGATGCTCCCTTTCCAGCGTAGAAGCAGGTGTGAGAAGGTCCCAAGTCGTGCATCTGCAACCCTTCGTGAGTAGGTCACCGTCATCTCTTACTCCCTTCTTTTGAGGACCAGCTGCTGCACTTCACTTATCAGAGCCCTGCTGAGGCTGTTGCTTAGACCTGAGGAAGTCCTAGAAGTTTAGTAATGGCAGTTACAAACTTAGGTTGTTTGAAAAATTGTTCGGATCCTTATCATATCAGTTCTCTGATCATTAAGAAACAAAGGTTTATAGCCTGTATGATCCGCAATGGAGCAAGGTATGTACGAGAATAAAAGTTGGACAGCAACACCCAAAAATTCAGTCACTTGACGTGTTAATCTCTTTTCAACAACAAAGGCTCATTGTGGGAAAAGCGTATTTCATTAATCTCAGCAAATCTTTTACTGTAGAAATCAACCCATACACGCACACACACAGGATGTAATATTACTTCCCAATTGGTAAGACATAATGAGTACTATTATGAAATATTACCTGACATAATTTATTAGAAATTATTGAAAAAGATAGTGTAGGCACTGCATGCTATACACAAAAACCCTGACACACAGCACAACCTGGCGGGGAAAATGCCAATATCATTGTATTCCAATGTATTTAATATTTATGAAGATAACTTTTAATAGTAAACAAGAGACCGCTCTTGATCTGGGTTCAAACAGCGTATTCACTGAGAACTATATTAGGCTAAAATACTTTCACAGCTTTGTCCAGATGCATATACAGAGTGACATTCAAGGTTGAGAGTATTGCTTAAGGGCTCAATGGTTGCATCTTAGTGGAGCCTGATTTGTAAACTAGGTCCTTAAAACTTCTTAGTTCTTAGTCTTAGTCACACTTAGTTTGTAAAAACTTGTGTGTGTGTAGTGATTAATTGTGTTTAGACTTGTGTTTGTTTGTGTTTAGAGTTAATCAATATAGAAAGTACATTTGAAAAAACATTTGAAAAACAAAAATCCTTATACTTTAAACACATTTTCACTTCAGGATTTTAGAGCACATTAGAGCAGGGGTGTAATCATCCAAGATGGTCAGAAGACTGCCAGCTTTAAAATGCCTAATGGAAACACCTTGTACAGCTATTCAGATCATTACCAGTGAGTTTGTGGGATGTAAATTACTATAGGGCTGTGGGCTTTCAAGAGATATTTAAAACTGCTGCTTTATATGCTAAATACAGCTTTGTTTTAAATAAACAAATATCTTAACGTAAAAAGCCCAAATATACAGTCACGCACAATAAAACAGTAAGCAATGTAACACTGAGCAGAAAAAAACATTAAACCTCCTGGTCCCTATCAATGTTTACCTAAGCATTGTGCAACAAACTAAATATTCTTAAGAATGCCCAGAGCCAGGGTTTCTAAGCAGAATATTGTCCAGAGCATCGCACTGACTAGGGAAGATAATGCAAAGGTGATTTGTTTGTAACAGACCACAACAGTCAGTAAATGTCTGACCTTAGTTTACATATGAAGATAAGACTACAGTATTTATTTTATTGAAAATCTGAAAACTACTTTATAAATATGAACCATAACTCTAACGCTGTAGCCTATTTAAATGGTTAAATGATACAATTCTGAATAAAGTTGTTGTCAAGAAGTGAACACACATTGCATTAAATGCTGTGGCAAAAGCAATTTACTGTGGTGTAGAGGTTCGATTCCCAGACCAGACTGCATGCATTGAATTTGCATGTTCTCCCCATGTCTGTGTGGGATTATTCTAGATTTCTGCAGTTCCCTTGCACATTTTAAAGACAAGTGTAACTGATATCTCTAAAGTTTTCCATTGTGAGTACATATGTATGCGTATGCCTGCAGTGGATTTGTGCTCTTCCTTTTGTTGGTTCTTGCCCTGTGCTGCGAATGAAAGCAGTTTACAAGTTTACAAGATAACGTGAGCGGAAACTTCACATTCATTAACTTTCTTATCCGCTTGATCCTGGACAGGGTCAAGGAAGAGCAGGTGCTTAGCCAGTAGCATATGGCGCAAGGCATGTGCAACCCTAGACATTGAGCCAATCCATTGTAAGAAACATACACTCACACAAATGGGCACTTTATACCAGATACCAGTTATCCTAACATGCATGTCATTGGACTGTGGATGGACACTGCGGTAAGTGAAATAAACCCATACAACTCCACCTGGGACTGAATCCAAGCTCTTCTTGCTGTGAGGAGACTGTGCTAAACATTAAACAACCATGCCACCCATACTTCTCAAACTGAAAAGCAGTCTACTTAACATCAATATTGTCAATCGTTGTTTTGGCAACTACAGATTGTTCTGTGTAAGATAACTGCAATAGTCAAGCAACATTTTGTGACCACAGTGAGATCCTCCTGAATGCGTTTGATGGGATTAACGATCTTCTCCGTAACTGTTCACACTAAGTCCTGACCCACACTAAGCTGCTTGTTACATGCCATGCAGAAATAGCACTGCCATTTTTTAGTACTACACAATCTGGTTTTATGAACATGACGATGGGTTCAGTGTTCTTCAAGTGGTCTTCCCAGTCGCCGAATCTGAATCCGATACAACTACGGGGTGTGGTAGAATAGGAGATTTGAAGCATGAAAGTCATTCATTCATTTTCCTAATTGCTTAATCCAATTGATGGTCGCGAGGAGCTCCGTCCTAAATGGCAGTACAGGACACATGACGATGCCCAAATATAGACAATCCATGGCAGAGAACACGCAGTATGTCTTTGGAATGTATGAAAAAGGAATGCATTACTTGGAGGAAACCCACGCAGACACATGTTGAACACCTGGGAAGGCCAGGAATCAAACGCGATCTCTGGATCTTATTGAGTCTCTGCCATGGCGAATTAAGGACTGGGTCCAAAGGGAGACCATCCCTAGTATCAGTATAATTTTTTTCTGGGCAAGCGTATGTATCAAAATAAATCAGAGCTGATATGTAAAAGAATCGATTCTCTGATTCCAGGTACTGGGATTCGAGAATCGACTCCAAAGATGCTTGCGAAGTCTTCAGATAAGAGTAGAGACAGAGAGAAAATTACGCTTTTACTTACGGCGAAACAATTAGTGAAGGTTAAATGAACTAAATGTGCGTTTGTATCTGTTTCGAATATTTTGGTATCGTTTGTTATATATTTACGTTTGCAATGTGCTGGTTTAGTGATAGGCGGGGCGAGCGAGGGTCACGTGACCAGCTCCAGCTATACTTGCCACTGAAACTTTTCCTGGTCTGTCCCGCTGCCGTTTCAGACCGAAACCCAAACACCACCAAAACCACTATTACACCCGTTGTTTAGTGTGTGGTTTAAATACGATATGCAGGTC
>JAUZST010009810.1:334-12766 GCA_034779995.1 Parotocinclus haroldoi | reverse complement strand
ACAAAAATATGAAACGATTTAAAAAAAGAATCATTCATTTAGAAATATCCCCTAATTTTTGTGAGCTGTGTATGTACCATATAGATGCACTCTGTAGTTCTACAGTTACAGACTGTAGTTCATCTCTCTACATCTCTCTACTCTCACTCTGTTGTCTAATGGGCAGGACTACCACAGGACCAGCACATATCAGGTACTATTTGGATGGTGGAACATTCTCAGACCTTCACTGAACTTAATGTAATTTGATCATTTGAACACAATTCACCTGTGACATACCAATTCAATTGCTCATAATCATCGTCATAATCTTGGTGCTAATAAAGATTGCGGTGCCAGCCAAACGTTGCTCAGCATTCAGTCAGCTCAGGCTGACACTGCATAGGTTTAATTGAAGAGTCGTTACGTGTGTCATTATAACTGCTGTACTGAAACAGCTAATGAATCTGGCATGGGTCAATTAAGAAACGAGACAGCTGGATGTTCTCAGAGTATTCTTTACTATTTGTGACTACTATGAGGAAAGTTATAAGTTCAGTTCCTAGCTCCACCAAGTTGCCATGCCCTTAAGCAAGATCCGTAATATTGAACTGTTTAGCACCAGTCAGTTAAATGCTAGAAATGCAAAAAACGATATATTAAATAATTGTTTTAGCTTTATTACAGGTACTTCAAAATAAATACAGGTGTGTGCCAGTTAAACATCCACATTACGTTCTGTCAAACAGAATGTTGACTAAACTGGACGTTGACCTGCTATTACCAAACTCACATAGATACTTTGCACATAGTGTTTTATTGTAAGCAATAATATTAATTATTAATATGAACTATATATTAATAAAAAATATATGAAAACATTTTAGTATTGTACAATACAGTGTTTCCTATATTAAAGCTTGAAAAACTGAAAACAAAAAAGGAGAACCATAAACTTTTTATGCCTTACAAGAATGCAATTCTCTTTCCTGCCAGCAGGTGCCGCAAGTGTTCGCTCATACTACTTTCCTGTGATTAAGATTTAAATGGGGTATATAAGACAGATTTTTATTTGCCATTATACATCGTTATACATTCCCATTATCAGCTTGGCTGTCAAGGCAAAGTGACCTTGGTTTTAATGTCAGACCTGTAAATATGTATTAAATGCAGATGTTATTTTCATTTACAAAATAAACAAAACTGGGACTTTATACAGTGCTTCTCTTCAGTATTACACCAAGAAATGTCTTTGACTTAGAAATAGATGATTGCATTTTTAGCATTAGACAGATCCAGAGCGTTACAATTTAAAGTGAACAGTTGGTGATTAAGGGTTTTGTTCAAGAGCCAAACAGTAGCAGCTTGACAGAGAATTGATTTGAACTCCTAACCATTCGATTAGTAGTACAGAGCTTGAATCAGCCAGCCAGCACTGTCCCACTGTGATTAAATGGATCGACTGAATTTATTATTCGCACATGGATGCAAAGCCCCAGTGCCTTTAAGGCAGTAAATGCTAATTGGTTATTAGAGCATCCCGTAATTGTCTTAGCACAGCAGAAACCTGTTATTCTGTTCAATACAGCAAGTACAAACGTTTCCTCTAAATACTTTCAAAAACAGCCCTGACAGCTAGAACGCAAACATCTGCAAAGCTGCGATTTCTGCAAACGCAGGGTCCTTGGATGGATGGAAAGTCTAATAAATAGAAATAAAAACAGAGTTATAGCAGAAATTCAGCAGGATATTTGCTCGACCAGCAGTTATAAATGTGCAGCATTCCGATTATTTTCGACTGAATAATTCACTGGAAGCATCAAGTGCCATAAATCTGTAAATTTGCATTAAAGCTTCTTGTGTTTTATCGCTGTTGGAAAGCAGACGAAAGACACCCCTGGGTGTTAATATAAAATAACGCTCTCTATACCTCACACATGGAGGCTTTGGTATCGAGTTCATAAAGCACTGCAGGGAATGTGGTGCAGGGAACGAGTGTTTGTGCCGTATGAGTACAGACCACCAGCACAGCATAGCAGCTGAAATACAACCAGTCTCTGTTATGACTTTTTAAAAAAAAAAAATTTAATTCACTGTTGAATTGGCCTTTGAAACCATTGAGTCATCCACTATACTTTACAGTTTGAGTTGCCCAATTAATGTTTAATGCATATATTAGCGTTATTATTTGAATTAAATTTAACTACTTCTAGTTGGATCACAGGACCCAGGTGCAAGCATACCTTGGATGGGATGCCAGTCCAGTCGCTTTTGCACAGCAAGGGGAAGATCTCATAAACAAGACTCCCGTCTTAGACACAGTCAATGGTGCATGTACTGGAGACCCAATAGCATTATTGCATCTTATTGTTTAGCTTAGTGTAAGCTCTCTTATGTTAATGTAATTACCTCTAATTATGATACAGATATGAACCGTCTAACAACCATCCCATCAACATGCGCTTGCTTTAACGACTGGCGTCTTAAGAATTGTAAAGGGAATACAAATCTATCTTATACGTCATACACGTCTGAACGGACCCGCGCGACATCTGCCGACAGAAAAGAGAATTGCAGTCTTAAACAAATGATAGCGTTCCTCTCGCTTCGTTATCAGTAACTGATTGAAATTACGTTAAAGTAAACGTACAAAGGAAATAAATTACTGCATTTTACAGTACAGTGTTATACTAAATGTTTTCACATAGTGTTTTGATTATTGCTGTTTAAGATTTAAAAAATGCAAAATATGTAAAGTATTATGTGGCAACACCATGCTATACAAACGGCGCATTTAGTTCAATCCTAAGCGCAATAAATTAATAAAAATGACAAAAAAACCATTTAATTGTTTGATTATTAATTTATAATTATTATTAATTTGTTCTGATAAAAAAAATTAATTTGGAAAATCCCTCAAAACAACGTGTGTTGCTTAAATACACTGCTCACAAAAATGAGAATATTTAAAAGTTGTATTTAAATTTTAAAATTAATTAAAAATGAATATTTGATTTTATTTCTTTAAACAAGATCACCAGAAAAGCGAATGACAAGTTAAAGAAAGTTGTTCCATTATGCAAATGAGATGCGAACTCAGTGATGGTGATTGAGAAGCAAGTGATAGATTTATGGGCGTAAATAGAAGCAGGTTAAACTGGACCAGAGTGCCCCCACATTGACTGGTCAGTAGGGTGTATTGTCACTTAAAACTGCCAAAAAAAAAAAAAAAAAAAAAACAGACAGTGACGGGGCGCAGACAGGATCAGATTGCCCAGCACTTCTTGTGGTATCCTCTTCATATTAATTTGAAATATCCCCTCATTTTTGTGAGCTGTGTATATTTCTATTAAGTTTATATTAAGTTGCACTCTAAGTTATTGATTTCGGGAAACTCTCTCTGAAAACTTCCAGCACTATCAAGCTCTACTAGACGCATAAAGATGTCCTAAATACTGAAACACTGTCTCTCTCACCCCACAGTAACAACATGAAAACAGATTTAAAGAATTATTTTATCAGTTCAGGACAAGCTTCAACAATACAAGAAATGACAGATTTCAAAATAAAGCTCATATCTATAAATTCCAGTAAAAAGTATGGAAGGCTATTCATTTGTCCTTGGTTATTATATTAACTAATCACCTCTCATTGCTTATTTGTGCTCAGCTGCTCATCAGTCCCCTCTCCGGTCTCATCTGCCTGAGCTGCCACAGCCTCCAGCGCTGTACTGACTGGCACAGCCACGATTGTGCTGCCCCCTGCTGGCGCCGCCAGGTTCTGCAGTGTGGCACCTGTCCCCAAAGTAGGCAAGGTAACCAGCTGAAAAGGGCTGATCACTTTAACGATGGCGGGCCCTCCAGCGCCGTCTGAGCTCAGCACGGTGATATTGGAGGAGTCGTGCTGCACCTCTGTTCCTCCTGGAGTTAACACGGTGTAGCTCCCTATAAACGGGGCCTGACTAGGGGTCGAGCCTCCAACAGCTGACAGGATCTTATCTAAAGGTATGCCTGTAAGCTGGGTGATGGGCAGAGTGAACTGGGTGGGCTGGGTGGGCGGTGCCATGACAGAGGCCGGGCCGGAGACGGCACGAGTGAGGCGAGGCCATTTGGAGGCCGGCGGCGTGGTTCCTGGTGTCAGGGTCATGAGGACGTTCTTAAGGTGCTGAGATTTGCTTTTTAGTTCTTTAGCGCGTTTGCGGTGCTCATCGCATTGGCGTTCCAAAGCTGCAGGGATGGTGAGGAGTCAAGACAGAGGGCAAACATTTTAATGAGCATTTAAACATTTGACATTGTGTTATTTGGTTAGTCCTAAACGTAGTGTCTCGCCCATGCACTGCTCTCAAACTACACCTCGGTTGTTATAGTGAACAAACGTCGATTGGGAGTTTGTACAGCCATGTTTGAGATTCGGCTTATTATACTGCTCACAAAATTCAAATATATCCTAATTTTTGTGAGCAGTACAATAACAAAATACAAAAGGAAACAAAAATGCCGGAGCAGAAAAGCATCGTTCACGTGTCGAACTACACTTCTCTAAAAATTCAGGGGATATTTTATTATGGGAAATTTTATTTTGAAATATCCCCTAGTATTTGTGAGCAGTATACCCTACAGTTTGCCTACACTTTAGCTTAGATTGGGACTAGAGACTCTTCTCTAGCTTGGTTGGTAACTTACAATTTATTATATAAACTGGTTCACCCTCATTCTCGCTAATCCTCCTTGTTGCTTGAAATACTCTAAATACATTTTTGGCTTCCAACAAGAAAGTTTCAGGACCATTATACAATCCTTTTAGGTGTTCCGGCTTTCCCCTAGACAGGGTTGTAACAGAGTGTTACTGTATTTTCAATAATTGTTGTGAATTTCTCTGGGCATAAATTCAGCATTCCCTCCCTGTATCTGTGTGGGTTTACTCTGGGTGTTCTTGCTTCCTCCCACAGTTCAAAGACATTTCTGACACCATGAGTGAGCCCATCATTATCTATTATTTCTGTCCTGCTGTCCTACAACAAAATCCATTTAGAACGTTGTTTCTCAACGTTGATTGTAGATTGTACAAAGCCCTGCAACTGCCTTCATCAAACACTGTTGGCATACACTGTAATGGCCAAACTCAGTTTAGTAAGCCTGGGCTTATTATCCAACAACTAGAACCAAGATCCAGTCAATCAGCCTTCTCAAATATGCAGCAAAAGTGGGGACAAATGCCCTATTTTCACATCAGCCTATGTGGTCGTACTTTGCAGGTATCCGCAAACATTTGGTTACATATTGTATAGAGTCATACCCACCCGCCAGGCTCTGAGTGTATTGTTCTCTGCAGCGATCCATTTCGCTTTTGTGTCCAGCCAGCACTTTCTTCACCAAGTCCAACATCCCGAAGTTCTGTACAATGTTGTTGAGGAGAACTGCATCTGTAAAAATGAACAAGAGAGCAATGTGGAAAAAGATGTAGAATTAACACATCCTCATAGATGATGTGACTAAAGAACTAAGAGCACAGCTGGACGGATTACTTTCATTCAAACGGTTGCCAAGTAACGTCATACATCTGTTTGGTTCTGAATTAGCTTTGAAATAGTTTAGAATTCAAAGCAGAATGAAGCAAGTAACAATCTCAAAAGGTCAAGTGTAATTATTTAATGTTTCTGGCACAGTCTTTAGAGGCACCCAAAGAAGGACAAACACAGTCAGGCTGTGAATAAAGCTTACCTACTGTTACATTACATTTTAATAATTGATCAGAATAAAACCTTGGGTGCTTCCAAGGGGACTTCAGGATAAAGATTTGGAAAGGCACAATTTAAAAGAGGCAAGCTACCAGGACGGCAATGGCAAATTTAAAAGACAAGGCTTTAGATTGGCCGAGATTGGCTGCTCTGTGCGTGGTACCAACAATCTCACAAGCTTTGCATAAGGTTGACCTGTGTAGCGGAAACCAGAAGAATACAGCAGTGGTTTCCAAAATGGGGGCCACAGAACTATTGCAATAGGGGTGCAGCAAGATAAGCGAATGTTGTTACATAGTAAAAAATTAAGACATGATGCATTTTACTCATAATAATTCTATTGCAATGGAGTTTTGTCACTACTGTGTTCAGTAAGAGTAGTTTTGCGAATTAAAATGCTTCAAATAAATTTCAGTATAACTTGGAAACAAAATACGTATCGGGGTGTTTGTGTGGAGTCTAAAAACTATCATGTTCATCACACAATGTCCAAACTGTATAGCAGGCAACTACATACTATATAAACAGAACGTACTATGGATGTTATGAAACACATACCTGTAATTTCAAGTGTTGCACAACCCCTGATTTACAGATAGTTCTCTATTTAACGTTGAACCCTGCTGCACATAATACTCCGGTAGCTAGCAGTGGTGATAAAACCACTAACCTTTGATCTGTAGCGGAGGTTCCTGGATGCGCTCCTGCACACCTTTCAGTATCTCTTCTATCTCTTTCTGGAGATTATTCGTGATGTTTTCCAGCAGCCCAGCTTCCTTCAGACCTCTCCAAAATGTCATGGTATCCTCTGAGAACCAACAAAGCATGCTCAACAAATAGCATATGGATAATCAAAAGCAGTGTCTGAATGCATCACCTTAGTTTGAAATTCCATACTGACTATCATTTAGCAGACTTGCAACTGATTGTTGGAACTGATTCTTGTTCAAGAACTCAACAGTGGAAGCTTGGCAGAAGTGAGCAATGAACCCTGAACGTTTTGATCCATAGTCCAGTACTGCTAGGCTATCACATTCAGAGGCATTAGACTGTTCTTTATTGAACAATAAGTGGGGCACCAGTACAAGAGATGAGTCCTTCGAAGAGATTCAGATAATAACATTATCGTCCCAATAAAAATGGACCTGACATGCAATCAAGTGTTTTGGGTTCCTGAGTATCACCATCTCCAAGTTTGGAAAAGAGTGTTTGTGTGTGTTTACATGTGGGATTGTCACTCACCTCCTATAGCCGTGACCCACTCTGTACCCTCTTCAGATGTTTCTGTTGTTAGTGTGGCCAGAGATCCATTCACTGCAGTGCAAACTAAAATAATCACTCACTGGTAGTAGTTCTTAATTAACACATGCTGTTATTTCTCTGGCACAATACCATTAGCAGAAGATGGCACTGCTAAGCCTTCGGTGGAAGCTTGGCTGCCGAGTGACCCTCGTGTCCCCACCAAGTCAATCTTAGTGCTGCGACATGTGTTGGAACACAGCTTGGAGTGCTGGTAGAAATCCAGTTCCCCATAGTCCATAATCTTCCTATATGGTAGATAAAGGAAAGAGTTTATAGGTCTAGGAAAAGTATGATTCTAGAAAAAGACATACTGGTAGTGTCTGAAGATCAAGCATCAACAGGTTCGGGAATCAGTTTGGCACCAATGAAACGGTCCGAAACTGATCATAAACATTTACATTTAATCATTTACATGTAATCACTTAGCTGACACGTATCTACACTTTGGAGAACTGCATCTATATTGTAAGTGGAAATAACCGCCAAATTAGTGTAGAGCCAAATAGGTGTACATATCAGAAAAATATGCATCCATTCCAAATAAGACTAAGCAGCAAAAATCAGATTAGAGACTAGCTGCGTTAAAACGACATCCGGCTCACAAAGCTGAAAGTGCTAAAATTGCTTCTTGGTACAAGTTAAAGTGCAAGACATTGTGTTTTATAGTCTGGATAAATCATCGGTAGCAAGTACCACATGGCAATGGTACCCATTCAACCATCCTAGCAACAGAGATAGATGAACCCATCTTCCAAACCCTGTAACCCTGTATCATGATAATCCCACACCTTAACATTGTCCCATTGAGGCGAATCGCTCTCTTCCAATCTTTCAGAGTGGATTTTCCAGCAAGGTAGACAAACTCCTTCGGACTGATCAGGTGATTGTTGAACTGGAACACAAAAAATTTAAGATCATAAGGCTGTGTTACAAGTTTGGTATCGTCTCATAGCCTGGGACAAAATTGCAATCTTAGAAGTCATGGTAGGCATCCAACCCTGAGCGTTTGTGTATCAAAATAAAACAGGCTCATTTGTAAAAAGCAATGCTCACCAAATCGGTAGGACTGAACAATATTACTGTGAGCACAGAATGGTAACTAAAGTCTCAGCTGATGGGCACGATTCAACACACAGGCTCAATCAAGTGGTGAAATTAAATCTGAGCCACTGCGAGTTCTATATGGATCAGTGTATTAGATCAGTCCATCAACAAAATTATTTAATCCTAATGTACTCACAGTGATGATTTCTTTATGATAGGAGATGAACATTTACACTTATATATTGATGTGTAAATGTATTAAATATACTGCATTGATGGTCATCAGCGCTAGATATTAGTGGAGACCTGGCCTGTATCAGAAGGATTTCACTGTATAGATCCTAAATGAGTATTAGTTTATTGCATTTAGCAGACACTTGTATCTAGTGATTTGCACATAATTACAATTGTAACCGTTTTGGTTTTAAGGTCATGATTCGATACGTTTTCTGTGCATAAAATAAAAAAGCGCAATAGTTCTCACAGAATTTCTTTCTAAGCTGGTATGCTGATGCACCAGAGGGTGAGGTGTGTAAATAATATCATAGATACGTTCAAATCCCACCTCTGCCATAGTTGGGTCCCTAAAGAAGTCCCTTAACCCACAATTGCCTGGATTGTAAGACTGTAATAATTGTAAGTTGCTCTGGATAAGGGCATCTGCTAAGTGACATAAATGTAAATGTATAAGGCCTATAAGGTAGGACTTGAACACCCAACCTTCTGGCCATTAGTCCAGTATATTCCCCGTGGTCCATAGTCAGTACAAAACAGAGACCGAAAACAACAGCAGATACATTTACCTGTACACACTTAACGTTGATGCCAGGGCAAACAAATTTTTTCCACACCAGGTCTGCCTTACTGTCACCACACGTTATTTGATAACGGATATCAGCCTCCACATCTGTATCCTCTGAAATCTTGACTGTAGGAATAAGACAAAGATTATTAATCACCTGCATTCTGGTTATCATTGCTCTCAGCAGTTGTGTTAGAAGTTAAAGCCTACTTTGGAAATTCACATCAGGTGGACAAAAGTACTCGGACACCACTTCCAACTAGTGATTTTACTTATTGCAGTCACACCCATCACAAAAAGGCTCAAAAACATTAGGTTGGACATTAGGTTACATGCACCTGTATTTCTCTTCTGTGGAGCCATTTTCATTTAAAGGATAACTTTAGACAACGGAAAAAATGTTTTACAAAAATATTGTGTAAAACAGAATTGCAAAGTGAATACAGGTGTTACGAGGTGTGCAGGAGTGACTGTAAAGTGACTGCAGGTGCCAAAAATGCTACATAAACATTATCATTCGCATTGCAGCAAGGTAAGGTGGATAATAAAAGATGGAAATCTTTTTTTTGTTTGTTTAAACAGTAATATGACCATGAACCATGAACAAAGCAAAGCGAATCATCAGTCCAAAATTAATTGTATACTGATGACCAATCAGACAATTAAACTTATGAAGACCTCGCTAGGAGGGAGACAAAAACACCACAATGTCAAAGCTATCTCCTCAGAATAAGACAATTTTCTGATTGGAAAAAAAAAATAATTCAAACTGTCCAATTTTCTTATTACCCCTACAGGCTATCATAATGTTGTTACTATGGTTACATTTCAAAGGGTATCATCTTCAGTGCGTTCCTGCTGATATTCATGAAAAACATTTTCATGTTGGGGTAACGACCATAAACCAGACAAGTGTTTTCTTAGAATCAAGTCCTACCAAGAACGGCTTCCTTAGGCAGCGAAACGACAGGACTGGATTCAGGCTGCAAACTCTGCTCGATAATGTCCACGCTGTAAAAAAAAATAATAATATATATATTTTTAAACACAACCATGGCACATTTTCAAAACCATTTCAATAACCTGAAAACATTCTTAATAACAATAGTTACTTACAATATGGTTATAAACCAACAAGCTTCCTGCTATTTGAAACATCAAAGATTTTTGGGATGCGCCCATTAAACATGCATGATTTGCATAAAAAAAACATAAAAGTGATGCTCCAGCTAGACTGTTTGCAGACTCTAGCACAAAGAGACAGACACAAGCTTGATTTCAACATTCCAAAGGAAAGCAAACTTGCCTCTGAGAGGAGGTGCCATTCAAAAAAAAAATCGAACTGTCAATTTTGAACAAATTGAACAAAGGTAGTTTGAGAACGAGCGCACGGACACCCAACCAAACACAAATGAAGATAGCAATCCTGAGTTCAGAAAAGAGGAGAGACGCAACCAGAGACAATGTCACACACTGAATGAAACCAGAAACCGCCTTAAACGCAACATCCGAGGCTATTCACGACAGAGCACGGTTACACCAATCCCAGTCCCATACATCCACATTCAGCCCATTTAGAGCAACCAATAAATCTAAAAACATGTCTTGGAACATAAGAGTAGATCGGAGTACCCAGAGTCAATCCAAACAGACACAATGAGGACATGTAAACTCATAGTCAAAATTCAAGGTTGGAATCACACCGGGGATCTGAAAAGGTCTGAAAACAAAGTAACTAAAGCAAACAATCAAGGTCAGAGTGGGCAGAGGCTCGCACCAGGATACAAAGTATCAACAATAACACACAATCAAATGACAAAGTAATATAACCTAACCGAACGAGCTTCCGCTCCTGCATGCTTTCCCAAAATATGAAAGCAGCAATAGATAACATCATTGATGTCTGATATGCTCATGCTCATTGACAAGCCCACACACAAATAGAGGTTTTTTGAAAAACAAAAAACAAAAAAAACCACACCATCTTAAATGCTTTGCAGAGTGACCCGGAACAATATTTTTATATACAGGTGTGTTAGTGCTCAGAAAAATGCTTTCATCTCTTACTCTGGGTGCTGTAGTTGTGCCGTGTCAAGCATATCCTTTATCTCCTCCACTATGGGACTCTGGATCGAGCTGTCCGGGGTCATCACTACCACCACCTCCTCCATGTGGACATTTACCTCGGAGGTCGAGGTCATGTTGGGGTCCACAGCTGCATATGGAAACTCTTCTTGCCAGAAACAAACTGAAAAGTTCAAAATGCCATATCTATTAATATGAAAGGCAGTTTCTGTTGGGTGACGTTTTCCATATACAGTAGGTTAAAAATAAGACTTTCATAAGCAGCTGATAAACATCACTGTTCAATCAGCTCAGGCCTTGGAGACGCAACAGAACGACTCTAGAAATAAAAAACAAATAGATGTTCGTTCAAAGTACAGTTCGTTCACTCACTGGCCGCTTTATTAGGTACACCTGGAAATAGTAACAACTCAGTGCATTTAGACATGTTCGAACCCAGGACTAACAAGGTGTACCTAATCTCAAACAACATCTCAAACAAATTGTGTATGCTGAAAAAATTTGCTACAAACACCAGCATTTCTCCAGAAATTCTCATATGGATTCATAACGACTGGATCCTGCACCTTCAGCTCTGTATTCAGCACCAGGGACAGCACATTAAACACGTCAAATAGCTGTACATCACAGGCAACAACCCAGTTGTTGTTGTAACTATTTGTGTTGATAACTTTTGAATCACTATAGATATCGCAACGATTACGGCAATCATTCTGAGACAATTCTGTTCTTCTTCGATATGCTACATGACCACCTTTCCACTGGAAAAACTTGCCCTTTATCCAATAGATAGCACCACTCACCTATTACTCACTGGGGCATTTAGATATGCCATTTTTCTTTTTGTTTCTGAAATCAAAGGGTTGCTTGAGACGTTTGACTCAGCCTGTATACATGCAGCACTCATGTGGTACACCCCTCATGTGTTGAGTTAGTGTGGTTGCACAGCAAGAATGAAGACGTTTCAGAAATGTTATAATAAAAATTATTCTGTGTTTAATGCAGTGTCCAAGATGATTTTGCAGGTGCGTATTGGGGCATATATTAACAGCACTCCATACAGTGGCCAGATTTATACTGCTTTCGAGAAGATTGACTCAAAACTTTTTGGAAACGCTTTTTTTTCTCAGCGGTTAAAACCAGAAGCACGACGGACTTAGTGCAAGGTGTACGGAACACTGTTATATACGTGGTGTGCCTCGCTTTATATTTCTGACTTTGTGGTTGTTTTTAATTATATATTATGTTAATTTCAGTTGCAAATTGTGTCTTGGGAAAGATAAACAGTTTCTCAATAGAAAACTAACCCAAATACAGCTCTATGTAACAGTGCGCCGTATAACACTCGTTACGTTGTGTACATCATATCTAATCTAGCTAACGGATTTTTTTTTTTCAAAACGTTTTGTCAAGCTAACGAGCTAACTACGAGTGGCTTTCTGCCACGGCTGGTACAAATAACTAGGTTAAAGCAAAAATGCTT
>JAUZST010009809.1:0-12766 GCA_034779995.1 Parotocinclus haroldoi | reverse complement strand
GTGTGTGTGTGTGTGTGTGTGTGTGTGTGTGTGTGTGTGTGTGTGTGTGTGTGTGTGTGTGTGTGTGTGTATAGAGCTGGGTCACCAGCAGACAGATGCGATATGAGGGTGGATTCCAGGGCCGCTGTAATAAACTAGTGGACGGCTGTTACTCCTTCTGGCAGGCAGGCCTGCTGCCGCTGCTCCACAGAGCACTCTTTAATGATGGTAAGGAAGCTTTTTCTTGGTAATTGGCTATGCATTTGCTGTTTATTTTGCCTTGACACCAATGCTTTATATTTGCATGGGACTGGAACATTTTTCGAATAAAGAGACTTAAAGAAATAAAACTAAGTTACCTGATTAATGTGTTCATTGCAGTAGTTTAATTAGACAAATGCTAAACTAAGAAATCAAGAGTGCCTTGCGTACTATGCCACCTGCTAGGCACCAACTTCATGGCGACCCTGTCCAGGATCAAGCCAATAACTTTGTCAGGATATGTGGCATCACGGGTTCAATAAAGTACCAGATATATTATAATTAGAAATGTTTGATGAGTTGTTGAGTGCCTTTAGGTCACTTATTTTGTGGGTCTAATCTAATCACTAATTATAAGAAACTCAGTGTTGTAATGCTGCTTGTTATTCCAAAATACCATTTTGGTTAGGAAGGATCATAGCATATGATACATTGAGCTAATTAATAACGAAGACATGTTTGCAACCTTTTAAATCCATCTTTCCCAGACTGATCATTCTGGAGCTGAATTAGGTGTGGAGAGTGTAGTTTGATGTTGACGTCTTGGTTCTGTCAGTAACAGTGAGTTGTGCTGCTGTTTTTAGGAGACATGCTGCTTAGTAGGAGCAGGTGGATGTTTGAGCAGCAGGCCCTGCAGGAGTACATCCTGCTCTGCTGCCAGAACCCTGGAGGTGGCTTGCTGGATAAACCTGGCAAGTGAGTAGAAATTCATCCTGCCTGCAGCTGACACACGCACAAACACACACAAGGTGTATACAGTCAGCAGAATGCTTTTTCACTGATTTGTCTAAACAAGCAGAACCTGTATTGAGGATAAAAAGGAGCTTCAAGGAGGCTCACTGCCACCAGCTTAACATTCAGACACTAAAGCTTGTGCACTTGACATGCACAAGCGGTTTATATGCTAGTTTATAACGTTTAAACTTTCAGACACCACTAATTAAATGACGTGATGTTTATTTTGTATTTATACAGGCCTATGAGGCATAGATCCATTATCTTCCGCTTAATCCACACGGGGTAACGGGCCCGCCAGTGCGGACCCGGCAACTCTGGGCACAAGCGCAGGAACAACCCATGGATTCCAATCCATTGTAGGGCACACACACAGTCCTGCTCAGAGTCACACACTTTAGAGACACCAATTAACCTAACACGCATGTTTTAGGACTGTGGGAGGAAAACGGATTACCCCGAGTAAACCCACGCAGACGCAGGTAGGAAATGCATACTGAAAACAGAAAGGACCCAGGCTGGGATTGAACATGGGACCTTCTTGATGTGAGGCAGCAATGCTACCCACCGAACCACTGTGCTGCCCTCTGGTTAATATATGTCAAAAATTAAGTGAAACCAGTATTCCCCCTATGTATGGCATACTTTTGATAAATTTAATGCATTACCAACTATGTGTGGACATTGTGTGACATTTTTGGGCAAAACATGAAATATCTGTTATTTTAACATCTATACACTTCATCTAGATATGGTGTATAATACCTAAATTTTATACTGAACATAAAGTATAAAATGCGTGTAATATTAAGCGATTCATAGTTTTTAAGTAATTTTTTTTCCATAGCTTTCCTACGCATTCTATATAATGCCTAATTTTACATGTTCATGATAAAACATTTAAAACGATGGATTTTGTTTTCTAAGGTACCCGTCAGACTTTGGAAACGCTTGTACTGCCTAGGCTAGTGCCAGCAAACATGCCTTTTCGTCCTATTCCCCTTCCGAAAAATTGTTTTCTTGGCTCATACTCTACGAAAAAGACCATTTCTAATCATGTCTTCAGACTGTAGAAGGGTCAACTAAAAGCTGCCAGATGCTACTATTGCTCAAGTATAAGGACAGGAAATACTTGTGGCTGTAACCTATAGAAACTGTTTCTCTGATGATATTTTTTTTTCAGTTTAATACTGCATCCAATTCCCTGTATTTTCAGGTTGTATTCTAATGACCGGTTTGATAAGTAATCACTGTATCATTATACCATTATTAAAACAGCAGTATATCTAATGTAATGGTGGCCTAATACTTTTACACACTGCTGTATATGTTTTTCCAATGTGTTTAAGAGTATATTTTTAATGACATGCTGTTGCTATTATAAAACTAAATGTGATTATCTTGAATGGATCCGAGTAGGCAGTTCATCTGAATAACCTCAAGTGCAACACCTGAAAAGCAAATCCCCCATACATGAAAATGCAATTAAACAGAAACAGAAAGTATTTCTGCAGTGTCCTAAATGATCTTGTTTTAGACATTAAATTGTCTTAAAGCATCTTAAAAAATGTGGATATTGCTGGCCGATATGGCTTATAATTAATATTGCTATTTAATTCATTTTGTATTTAAGATGCACAATATTGAGCCTCCTAAAATATTTAACAAGAACCCAATTTAACGATTTGAATCCTCTAATAACACCAGTATGATACCAGATAAGATACCTCTCGGGTCAGGTAACAGCTGGACTGCTGTTACTGGGAGTTGAGATACTGGGGTTTGACTGCATGTTACAATGTTTGTGTTTCAGAGCAAGGGATTTTTACCACACATGCTACTGTCTGAGTGGACTCTCAATAGCACAACACTTTGGGAACAAAGATCACCACCACGAGATGATCCTGGGTAAAGAGGAAAACAGATTGGTAAGAGCCGCAGAGGACACACACACACACACCAGATGCTAAAGAGTGGTTCTGTGATAACTGGCAGTTACCAGTAAACATGAATTATGAATGTTATACCTGTAACTGGTGTGCTGTGAATGTTCACATGTACTAAGCTTTCTTCTTGGAAATGATTTTTCCTGCACAGTTCTGATGAGTTAGTAGCTACTGACTTTGTCTGTTTTGACTTAATGTATTTCTGTAGTGTTTCTTACAGTGGAGCATCGTTCTAATGTAGCTTTACATGTTGTATTTCCTGACAAAAGCCATAATCGAGCAAACGTGGGGCGACAGTGGAAAGGAAAAACTGAAGGCTACAAGGAAGAAACCTTTAGTTTATATTAATAGTTGAAACAAATTGAGAGAAAATTTATAAAAATTACTTACTATAAAATACTTCAGATCAAATAGTGTAAGGGGGGGGGTATGTGTGTGTATAATCAGTGTAGTTGTTATATATAGTGTAAGAGGTCTAAACACATTTTTTTAAATACAATGACTTAAGTGCAGCTTAGTACTGTGGTTATATTTGCATATATACTCACCAGACAAAATAATTCCTGTGGACTGAGTTTTTGCCACTGCTGGTAGATACTCCTGCAATTTCAGTTACTTCCTTTACACTATGCCCTTTGGCACGCCCAAATGCCATCAGTCATTTTTGCCATTTGTAAACAGCTGCTTTCACTTGACTGTACCACCTCTTCTCAATGCAAGAATCCCATCGCAGGTATTTATATATACAATCGTCCTAGTGCAATGCCATCTGCAGGAGCCTGAATTTATACACTTGAGGTGTATTCAATCCTGTATATCCTGGTCAGGGTCATGGTAATCAGCAGTACAAACGTTTAGGTCCAGAGTCCCAGTTAAGAAAGCCTAAGGTGGCAGGGGCAATTAAATACCCCCTAAATGTGTAAGCTTAATGTAAGTTATAGTACTATTAAATGTTTAATAATAAATGGGTTACAATCTAATAAATAAAACAGTGATAAGGCGGTTTAAAAACCACAGGCTCATGCAAAATGAAAATGAAAGCAAAGTAGAAGTTAACGATTGCCAAAAAGGAATGACTGCGTGTGTTTGGCGTGCCAAAGGCCATAGTATGAATCAGAGCGTATAGTCATATGGGTCAACCAGCAACCACCAGTCTACAGGAAATTCACTTTAGAATTAGTTGAGGCATTACATGCCATTAGGTACATTTGACATGCATGTCATTTTGCAGATGCCCTTATCCAGAGAGACTTAAAGGGACCCAATTGTGCAAAGGTGGGATTTGAACCCAGGACCTTCTGGTTCATAGTCCAATACCTAAACCACTAAGCCATCACAGTCACAGGTGACATCTGCACAAGTGTAGAATATACTGTTTGTTGAATAAAGAATATATGAATGTAGGGTATACTAAAATAGATTCCACTCTAAATAAAATGGAGAATATAAGCAGGTCTCTGGTGTTTAAATGCAGTCACAAGAGGGTGTGGTGCCTTCCCAGAATTGACTGGGTTTTACACTAGTCCATCACAGTGTTCAACAGGGGTTTACATTACATTTAAATTTACAATGACGTTTCCATTCACATTTGCATTTACTCTCTGCACCTAGGCACCGACTCACCCGGTGTACAACATCTGCCCTGAGAAAGTAGCCCAAGCCATCCAGCATTTCCATCAACTGCCGGTACCAGCAGACAGAGGAGCAGATTCCAGTGCTGGAGACCAAGCATAAGGTTTTTGAAATCTATAGGGATGTGAAGCAATCTGGGCTACGAGCAGAGACGCTGTAGTGAATATCTGTGCTGGGAAAAATTGCACAAGTCATATTAAAAGCAGGTAGTACGTGAGGATGGAAGACTCGATCAGTGTTGTGCTTTATAATTCCGGTGGTGTAAATGCACACGGTAGGTTTTATAACATGTTCTAAGATTTTAGTAATGCTGGGGAAATAAAGACTTCGACTCGTTCATGTTAATGATGGTACGGCTACCTTTACTGGGGTTTCTGAGAGTCTTAGCACTTCTGATTAGTAACTATTGCAAAAAGTGATGGATCAAAATAAACATGCTTGGCTGAAATGGATCATTTGAAGCTGAGGGGGCCAAAATTGTGTGTTTGTGTTCTTTATAATACAGAATAACTTTTTATTCATACCAATTAACTACGTACAAAGATGTGAGGGGCTCTGGCGAAAGCAGGCACTTGTCGCCAGGACGGTCGGTCAGGCCACACAAAAGTGACCCGGAAAAGTGTTTTCAGAAAATCTACGTTTAGAAAAAACAGATACACAATCTCAACCGGCCACAGCTCAACACCTGCCCCTGCGAGAATGATTATATTACCCCTCACATATAAACATAAAAAACAATCATTTAGGACTCAGGACTGGAGTAATCCTTTTTAAAGTCCTTCTTAAGGAAGTAGGAAATTTGATTCGGAGTTCAAATGGCCTTCTGGAACCAGTGATCTCTATACCGAGGTCATAGCTGTCAAGGTTTGGTTTTAAAAATAAGGAAATTTTTCCCTCGCGCACTTTAAACCGTCCCACCATCCCAACCGAGGTTCAAAATCCCTTACATTTTAAAACAGGTTTACATGAAATCTAAAAGAACCACCTGTGAACCAGTTACAAACTACAGTTAGCTGATCAGAATCTGATAGCTCTACCTTTGTTGACTGAAATGCTGTGGATATTCCTATATCTCCCTGTTCTAGGTTTGATCTCGCTGTTCGCACTAACCTCGCGAGAACTGCCACTCGCAGCAGCCTGGGTGACAGTTCTTGCTAGGTTAGGGACATTTCAGTTTGGAGAGGCACAGGAATATTTTTTATTATAATATAATACTGGAAATTTATGGGAAAATACTAATATGGGAGAACGGCTGGAAAGATGGTAAAATTCTGTAGTTTCCTGGCCAAAATGGGAGACTTGACAGGTATGCGAGGTTGTAATTTAATGTCTTTATAAAGCCCAGGCTCAGTTTGAACTTCAGCAGCTCGTCCTGATTATGTCTGCATACCTTAATGCACTGACTCACTACAATGTGAGTGACTGATTAGGTATTTGCATTTACAAGTAGCTGAACAGGTATATATTTTATTATGGCACTATATTGCTAGCAGTATAGAAGATAGAAGTGTCTCTGGAATAAAGTTGTCAATTTGCCAATCTGCTCAAACTGAAGACTTTCCGAGCTGACAGGCACATGGAAACAAAGGATCCGGTTCTTTCTTTCATTCTAATTTTACCATCATTGAAACTATTTTTTTTTAAGTGTCTCTGTTTACACCTCAAACATAACCCTGTGCCAGCAATATTGATTCCAATACGTCCTGAATAACATCCCTTGCTATTTCAAACCCTTGTCTGAAACACTCGAAGCCACAAATTCTAGACTTTCTTCTGTGAGCTCTGTCCACCAAACAAAGAGTTTCTCTTCTGTCTGGCCCAGCCTCCCATCAACACTTTTTTGGGTCTTTTTCTTTCAGTTTGAATCCGTTTGCCGTTTCTTACATTTGTATTTATGCCATTTAGACAGACACACTTATCCAGAGCAACTTAAAATTAATACAGTCTACGATCCAAGCAATTGTGGGTTAATGGCCTTCCTCAGGGACCCAACTGTGTGATTTGAATCCTGGACCTTCTGGTCCATAGTCCAGTACCTTAGTCCAGGAATTAGTACAGTGGTTTTCAGCAGTTTAACAATAGTTTTCAGTGGCCAGATATTTGGTGCATTTCTAATGCAAAGACATACATTTCAACCAAACCATAAAAATGGGCACTAACTGACACTGCAGTTCCAGGCCGTGTTCTCTTCTCAAAAGTGCAGTATCAAATTAGAGTATTATTAAGAGTATGCAAGGGCTTGGGAGGGAAAAACATTCACAATTCTAAAAGGTTTCGAAGAAATCCTACCAATAGTATTGTTCTGTATCAAACAGGGTAAGAACTCAAGACTCTCATCATAAAATTGGATCCCCACTGCTGATCACTCACAGTACCAGTTAAGTTACCTCCGATACTTTAACCGCTAGGTTACTGCAGTATTTACTCATGCAGCATTTAAGGTCAAGTAACCAAATGTGTTTGCATTTATAATTTATAACCAAACGTCATTTTAAAGCAATAGTAACTACATTTGTAATGCACTTTCACATCAAACAGTTTCACATTTGGGAGAAGCTCTGCTCCACAGACCACCCCCAAGAACTACATTATTTCCAAGGCTTTTGTGTCATTGTGTCATTTGCAAGACTTTTACTCAAGTGGAGGTCTGAATGAAGGACTTTTACTGTAGTGATATTTTACTAACTCAATTTTTGCACCTTGCCCAGGATTGTTGACTAGTATCGAATTCACATTGCTCATGTTGTAAATAGCCGTTGATGCTGAAGCAAGGTCAAATGAACAAACAAACGAGATTCAAGTGCTATGTGAAGGATAAAATAGTTTATTTATAGTCTTACAATAAAGATAGGCCTCAGTTTTTGGCAGTATGCGCAACATACCATTAGTTTCCATTAATTCCAATCAAAGAGCTGTTCTGTATATACTGTATCATAACTAAATATGTACTTACATCTACACACTCGGGACTGGCTGAACCACGTGTCAAGCCCCAATTCAATCAGACCTCAGAATTCACAACAGGCTTCTGCATACCCATGGGCACTCTCTAACAATGCAAAAACAACATTCAGCAAATTTAGCTTCCGAAAAACATCGCATTCGAATATAAAACGCAGTACAGAAGTGGGCGTTGTGGGATATAAATTAACCTTTATAAAAACACTTAGGTCAGCTTAACCTAATCGCTTGTTCAAGCTAAAACAATACAGGTCTGAACATTCGACCTGAAGAACTTTAAAAGAAACCGGACAGCCGTTTGATTTGATTTGTCAGTGATGGGGATGCTGCTGACGTTAACTGCTTCACATTCTTTCGAGGTCGAGTGCGAATAGTTGGAAAGATCGCCTCCTTGGAAACGGTTATTTTGGGGGTAAGTACAAGTACACAACAGTCTACAAAAAAGACGACAAACAAATATATAGCAGTGCTCTGAGCCGTACACCTCTCCCCCTCCTTCGTATGGACGAGGGTACAAATGGGGACATGTCCTTAAACTGTAAAGCTGCCTCATTTTGGGTTAAGATGCTGTGTGCGCTGGGACATTTGACAAATGGAGAGAGTCGGAAAGACAAGAGTGAATCTTCCTGTAGCAAGTGCGCCTCCCTCAACCCGGACCAGCGCACAGAAAGCTGCTAAGCGCATAAAACAGGAGGGGGTGGAGTCTCTGATCGGTGTAGACTGAGGAGAGTACGGAGGGTGGGTGGAGGAGGTTAAAGGGGCACTGCGGTGCCTCTCCTGTCCTTCGTTGAGGAGAAGCGGGTAGAGCTGGAGACGGTGCCGCTTTTAGCTGGCCTCCAGGCGGAGCTTTTTCCTGGTCGGTGGCTCCTCTGGTTCCGACTCCGAACTCGAGTCAGAGCCGCCGTCGAAGGCAGACACGGCGCTGCCTTTAGGGTTAGTGTAGAGACTGCTGTCTGAGGAGGAGTAGCCGCCCTGCAGCTGAGTGCTCCCCTTCACCTTCTCCAGTGCACGAACTGAACAAAAGATGCAAAGAGATTAGTATCAAAACAACCAATGTATTGCCACGGTTTGCCAAAGGAAAATCCAGAAATATCTGATTTGTTTAATGAACGGGTTGCATCGCTGCCTCACAGCAAGAAGGTCCCGGGTTCAATCCCAGGGTGGCGCGGCCTGGGTCCTTTCTGTGTGGACTCTGCATGTGTTCCCTGTGTCTCAATGGGTTTACTCCGGGTACTCCGGTTTCCTCCCACAGTCCAAAGACGTGCACATTATGTTGTTCGGTCACTTGCAGCGATTCGAGGGTATAATGGCCCCCCCTAGCCAGTGGAGTAGCATTAAATAACGGTTAGAACACCAGTGCAGTGGTGTGACCAGTGACGTCTACAAGACGTCTAACAGACTGGTCGGTCGAGGTGATATTACCAATGTGTTACAAGTGAATGTTCCTGAAATAGCAGATCTCTAATTAGAATGGGTGTCCACAAACTTTTGCTTAAATAGTATCTAAACCATTGCGCACACAGGGGTTAATGCAGCTTGTGAAACATGCTTTTTTGGCTACTAATGAGGCTCTGTGCTTTTACCCCATGTTCATTATTCCCTGTTGTAGTGTTTAGTCCAGAACGTGATGTTACCCAGCAGGAGCCAGAGCAGGATCTCAAACCCACAGCACTGAGCTAACGTGTGTCAATGAACTGCGCTGCTTCAGACAGTCACCTCCAGACCCGGTGTTTCTTACCTTGCTGCTCCAGCTGAGCATTCTGCTTCTTTAGATCGTCGATATCTTGCTGGTGCGTGGTGTTTTTCCGTCGCATGTACTGGATGTACTCTGTGGCTTTGTCTAGGATCTGAGCTCGAGAGGCCTGTTACACAAGAGTGACAACATAACACCGTCAATAACACTCGCATGGCATGACGTCATTTTGATTCATTTTCCAAAAATGCCATGTTGATTCAATTAATAAATATACCTCACATTTGCTAAAATACAACAGAACGAACCATGTTGACACCACGTGTGCCTAAAGCACTAAATGCTGCTTAACTGAAATGTTCATATGTCATTTTATGCAAATATTTGTCTCGGGCAGGCCCTGACTTGAGACTCGACTCATCCATGGATCGACTCAGACTTATAGGAAGCAACTCATGAACATCTATAGTCCATAGACTATGGGACAGGAGACCCAAGACCACACTCTGACTTCTCATTAGGCGCCAGAGACACAAGACTGGACCCTGACTCAAGCCAGAGACTCGAGACCCAGCTGGGGCTTGTGCCTCCACGTTTTGACTCAGATTTGCATGAAGCAGCTCATGAACCTTTTAATTTAGTTATCAGAGACTGGACTGGGACTCTCAAACCAGGGAAGCTACATTCACAAAGGAGATTTCATCGGACCTATATCAGGAATTTCCTTGCCACTGTCACCTCTGCCTACTTGTATTGGATTTCGACTCTGCTTATTGTCCAAGGATGCCTAAACTTTTCCAGAAGGCTACAGATTCCACAGATCTGGCTTTTAGTCCAGGACTAAAATGACAAGAGTTTCACCTGTACAAGACACAATTACCCCCAGAGTCTAGAACCCAATTAAGCATGCCAGAGGTCGGCATTCAGTGTGGACTAATGGCTGCAATCTAACCACTCTTAACAAACTAACACTAAAATTACAACTTCCCGACCACAAAATAAATAAATGAAAAAAATAATCTATGTGAATCTAAATAATCCCATTATTTTTAGTAAGGGACAACCCCATTATGAGGGACGGATGAGAATGAGACACCATGAGAGGGGAACCAGGATTAAATGTGAAACCCATGCGCCAGGCAAGAGGAAGATGTTTCTGCCAGTCCTTGTCTAGTCAAATCAAAGAGAAATACAGCAGCATTGTGTAGATGTTCAGTGCAGCGTGTTGAACTGTTTTTAATCTCTCCAACAGATCTTAGAAAGTGGAAGTCAAAGCCCTGAATGGTAAAGAGGCATCAGGAATGAGGCACTGGCATCACTCGGCTCCTCACGCTTTCACACAGGATCCTCTATGAACTCATTTTAATATGCAAATTGCTCTGACTGTCCCTCTCCAGCTTCATGGATAACTCTTATGGGTTCAGTAGTACGGTAAATCCAACTTTAAGTAACATGAAAGGAAAACGGATATAAAGAGCATGTGCTGTTTTTTTGCTTCAAATCTAATCTTTCCACACCTTTTCTCCTTGTAAGGCAGGCACGGAGTCGCGGAGGCTGTGAAAGCTGTCTTTGATGTGGTCCCTGCGTTTGCGCTCCAGTGCATTGTGATGAGCTCGTTTGTCTGCCTGCAACGACAAAGTCATTCAGGTTTAGCCGGCAACACCATGATCAAATAGTGTACGCGCATGCTCCCATCTCCACTATCCAGGTGAGCGACGTTTAGCGACCGTGCTAACAAAGTCCAGTCACTTTAGCGACCAAGGTCTTAAAAATGATTAAAGGGAATGAAAATATATCTTTTAACTCCGGATGCTGCAGCTGTGAAAAGCCAAATCAACGCTGCAGATCCACGAGCAAAATTGCTCCTTAACCCTTTGGGGAACAAGGGTACATTTGTCCCATACGTTTAAACCGATTGAAATAACTTGAAAGGGTTTAAGTGATGGGATGCAGGAAAAAATGCCTTAAGTGTTTCTTTCTTAACCCATTCAGGGCTGTAGGTTGGTTCCATCAAATTTGGCCTCCGTTTAAACGTTTAGGACAAATATGTCAATTGGTCCTCGTAGGGTTAAGAGCAGAATTTTACCAGAAAGTTAACTACCTTACCAGTGGTGTGTTTACTTGCTAGTTAGCTCTCATCTGGACTAGACACAGTCCTAACTCAGTTGATGTGTTTAGAGACATTTTTGTGTGGATGCTTATTTGTAACAAGCTGTAAACAATGTTCATAAATGGATGTACCTGTCCAACTGTAAGTAGTTCTCCTGTTTGTTACCAGTATATTCCCTCTGAAGGAACCTCTTCCTAGTGCTTCAAAATGCTGCTTTTCTCATGTGTTTGCACCGCTGAACTGGGTATGATTGGGTAGGGTCTTTTTTTCAGGGCATTGGAGGCATGTTGTCACTAGGCCAGACACAGCGGTGCAAGTTTATAGTGACTGGTCCAGACAAGTGAAATGTTTTAAATATATGTATACTAGTAGCCTTATGTATAATAGTAGCCATACAAACATTATTTTCACACAAAATAATCAAAATAGCCAAATTATATATTTCACATGGGATCTGGCAGCCCCAGAATTAAATGCAAACAAACACTTTGTGGAGTCTCTTAAACACAATATATATACCCAAAATTAGGTTGTGTAATATTAAAAATGGAAGTTCCATCACATTACATCACATGTTTCTGTGGGATTCCTGGCTGGTTGCAAAGTAGAAACCGAATTATTGGCTGTGTCGTACAAATCTTTCCCCATTATCTGATTACATTAGGAATGTATACTTGACGGATATTGTGCAGTTATCAGGCGCGTGCGTGTGCACATACACACACATACACACACACACATACACACACACACATACACACACACACATACACACACACACACATACACACACACACACACAATTTAGGTGGCATCATAGGACTTGAATGAATTCAGTCTAATGAAACTTTCACAAACAGTGAACACAACACCACAGATAAAAACGTGTCATGTCGGCAAGTAGAGACTCCGGCGGGAGATGCTCTAGTCTTTTCACTTTATTCATCCACTGAGTTTTAACTGTTGAATAATTAAGCAACATGCTGAAGTAATGAAATGTTCTCTTTACTTAACACACCATACATCACTCTCGTATCACACATGCTCCATCAGTACGAGCTTACAGCACGTCATATCCTACACATTGAGTAAATACAACAGCTATTTACTGTAAATCATCATATTTTATGATTTAAACATTCCTTTATTGTTAGAATTAATATTTTTATATTGTGTTGAGTTTTTATGTTGTGATTTTTTTAATGTAAAAGTTCCGCAAAAACCCGGGAAACTGAAAATCCGCAAAAGATTTTTTCCATTAAAATTTTTTTAAAACGGTGATGCGTTGCACGAAAGGTGAACCATGTAGTGGCGAGGAAACACAGTGTGCACACACACACACACACACACACACACACACACACACACACACACACACAGACACACAGAGACATACACACACACACAAACACACACACACACACACTCACGCACGCACGCGCACACACA
>JAUZST010009808.1:0-37913 GCA_034779995.1 Parotocinclus haroldoi | reverse complement strand
TCTCCATCCTGGTCCCAGTCTCCATTCGTTCCCGTCAGAGCCTCAACCCCATCCTCCTGCTCACACACACACCCTGCTACCTCACTGGTCTCTCAATAAAACTACCGTTGTTCTGCATCCTCGTCTCCAGTACGCTCATTCAACCGTTCGTGACAGTGGTGCAGATAAGATGAGCACTTACAATTTGCAAGCAGAAACCTTTAACCTCTGCTAGCTATTTGTTTTGCTGGGTTTTTAAGGCGTGGTATTATACCAAACTCTAGACTATTTGATTTGAGTGCTTAATGTGAATGATAAAGCTGCCAAAATAAATAGCAAAGATATCCATTGGCCTATACCTCTGGCAAGTACACTAAACAACGTCGTGAATGGTGCTATATTGTAAAGAATGTCAGTCCCTGCACAAGGATTGCACTCACGGCTGGCTGTGTTGTAGTGCAGGATTATGTAGTATCCACAGAGGTAACAGGAACAAACGAAGTTTGGGGGGGGGCAACTCCACATTCGTGGCACTGGTTGGACAGGGAATGGAAGTTGGAAGTCCTAGATCATGTTGGCATTTAGGACATCTTTACCGTCGACCCAGGACTGTTCCTCTGGCCATAGCCCTCCCAGTCTATCAGATACTGAAGACATGAATCCAGTAGGTGCCAGACAGTGCAGATGGGGGTCCCCTTGATTAACTGAGCTAGGGGTCCCTTTATCCAGCACTCTGTGGGTAATGGACTTAAGGAGGGAAACATGAAAAGAAGGGTGAGTGTGCATGTGGGGAGGAAGGAGAAGTTGGTATGTGACATTATTTAATTTCTTGATGATTTTATATGACCCGACATAGTGCAGCAGGAGTTTCTTACTCCCCCGAAGGTTGAGGTCCCATGTGGAGAGCCATGCCAGATGGCTTGGGCACAGAAGTGTCGAAGGAATTTGCCCAGCTCTTGATTCACCTGCTTGCATTGGCCATTGCACTGAGGGTGGTACCCCAATGTCAGGCTGCGGCAGTTTTCGGGGGAATCTGGACCAGATGGAGAATGGGAACTGGGTCCCTGAGTTGGAGTGAATGCTGAATGGTCCAGAATACTTAACTGGGTAACGAAGAAGAGGGTCTCCACTGCCTCGAATGCTGAGGGAAGCTTAGGGAATGGTAGGAACCCCACGGCTCTGATGAAGCGATCACTCACAGTGAGGTTGGTGGTGTGACTCTGCGATGCTGGAAGGGAGCGATGCGAGATGGCTGGAGGAGGCCAGGAGTCAGTGTACGCAAAAAAAAAAAAAAAAACCGAACAGATTGCTAGTACCTCCTGGATGTCCTGGCACATACGTGGCCACCAGTAGCGGTGTTGGAGATGCATTAAGGTCAAGGCAGCTTCTGAATAGCCCGAGATGGGAGAGATGTGGGCCCAGGACTTGAGGTGACTGTGTAAGTCCTGGGGCACTTACATCCGCTGAGCTGGGCACTCGGCAACGATAGTGACGCCAGACAGTGCATGCTGAATATCCAATTCTCTTCCAACTGGGCAGCCCGAGGAAAGCAGGATTGGTTCTTAGGAGGATCTTGGACCCATTTCATCCACATTCTGGCTGGACAGAGTGTCCGCCATGAGATTCCAACAACCCGGCCGGTAGGTGATGGTGAGGTCGAAGTGGCTAAAGAATAGGCACCAGCAGGGATCAGAGGAGCAGAAATGCAGATGAAGATGGAAATAAACCAGCGGAAGAAATTAGCAGACCCCAGGAATCGCTGCAGGTCCTTGACACCTTGGGCCACTGGGCTACTGCAGTGATCTTTTGGGGGCCCATCTCCACCTCTCTGCCTCCACATGAGGTCAGAGACAGTAGCACTTTGTTTTGTTTGAGTTATCCTATAATCCTTCATCAATGCTTATAAGATTCTGCCAAAAGGAAGATGGTGACTAGACATTTATTGCTGAGAGACTGTTATTCAATCCAGCAGTGACACTAAGGTGATTTAAAATCCCAGCAGCACTGTGATCATCCACTCTTACCGGCACAACACACAGTAAGACACCACTAAAATTGCATTCTGATTTGTTTAATTAGATTAGTCCTCGTGCCTGAATGTCATCTGTGGTCTGAGCGAGACCTCTCTATTATCAATACCGCATTCAATGTTTTACAGTAGGTTTTCTAGTGCTAAAATATACAATTAACAACTCATACCTAATAAGCAAAATGAATTAAAAAAAAACATCCTGTGCAGGTAAAGTGCAGTCTGTTATTTTCCTGCTTGCCATTCATTATAAAAGTTTACTAGTTAAGATGGTATAACCAGATGGGTTAAAACAGTTCATATAGCATCTGCTACTTTGTTTATGGCAATGTTTCCCAAATATGCACCAATAAACAAAAATCTGTCTCACCCAAATGTGCGCTGCTGATGGTTTCCATATGGTATATGTTCCTGGAAGAGAAGTAATGAATAGAAACATTTGAATTTTTATATTTATTTAGCTGTATTGCTATTGGAAACTGCACTAACCGTGTACTTTACCACTACATTAAACAACTGACATTCTATCGACATGTTTATGTTAACTGTTAACTCAAAGATGCTGTTTCTATTTTGTATTGTGCTGCATCATCAGTATGGAATTCTGTTGCAGTCATCTGTATAATGTGTCTGTTCAAGATTTAATTTTTTAAATGGTTCAGTGACCCTCAATGATCACCTGTTGATACCAGCGAAACCAACACTGACACGTAACTGGTTACTATAAGATGAGAAATAGCTTAAACTTTAGTGTAAACAAGTTTTCTCTACTAAAATGAAAAGTTATAGGTAATTAAACATACTGTACTTATGTAACTGTACTTATGTACTTATGTAACAATGATTTTATTTGCCCATTGCCCAAACTGATATATTTTCCAAAATAAAATTGATAAATGTGCTTTGGTTAAACTCTCTTTATTTCTATTGTCCAAGCAGGAGAGACTGTCTTGAGGAAGCTGCAGGTGGCAGCTGTGGTGCGGCAGGAGCTGAACTGGGAACAGCATGAGCAAGAAGATGCAGGAAAGTTAGAAGTGGCATTGAGAAGGAAGGGAAGATTTGGCCACAATTGTAGCTTTCGAGCAAATCTCCATTACTGAGTCAAATTGTGAAGGCATTGAGAAGCTGGCATGACTGGATCTTCTGCCCTTGGACTATACCCCATATCTAAGTAGGTTGTACTTCATACTTGGTTTGTCCATGTGATCAATACACTACATACACTATTTACATACAGCATTTACTAGAAATTGTATATGGTTAATCAATATAAAACTTTTAAACTGTAAGTGGATATTAATTAGCTGGAAGCTTTATTCTGTTTATAATATACACCAAAACGTTCTGCATCCTTCCTTGATTCATCTTTGTGCTTATTGCATTTGCAATAGTAAACAGTAACCCCATATTTCATTTTTAACCCATTTGCCATGTCTGCTGGAGCGACTGGGGCTTTCAAAGGCCAATTTAGAAGTACATTGGGTAATGACTCATATCATTGCCCCTTTTGGGGCTGCACATTGAAACTGATATATGTGCATCTTATAACAAAGTAAGAATCTTGTCTGTAGTGGATTTTATATGAATTAGAGATGGTAAACATTTTCTTCACATAGTTTATTGAGAAATCAGTGCCAGTGTTATTCAGAAACCCTGCCAAGGATTCACATTGCTGTGGGATGTCCTGTACATATTGCCAAGCTGCTAGTGTCTGGAATCTTTTTCACAGTGTCACCACTACTCTCAGCAACCCCTGACAGCTGGGGCATAATGGAACAGATGATAGGCAATACATTGAAACGATCGTCCTGTTTTTCTCATTCCTGTGATGTGCACCTTCTTCCAGTCTATCAAGTGGGTGAAATATCTTTGAGCACATCATGGTGGCATGTCTAACAGTCAACAATCTTTCACCAGAAGGTATACTACCTAAAAGTTGCTTCTGAGAGCCTTTCATAGAGCAGTGGGGAAAGCACTTTCTTGTGGCCTAGTGTCTAATCAGACCACACCTGTAATTATTTACCTGCCTGTAACTTAACTGCATGCCAAGTTGTGCAGCACTACATAATTTATATATGGGTGCATTATTTTATATTAGTATATATACATTATTGTATAAATTGCCCAACATTTATCTCTTCCACTTTTGCCAATTTTCTGTCAATTTGGACCAGCCAGTATAAGGTGAGTTGCTCATTTCTTTTGAGACCATTGTTGGTAAGTACCCACCACTGCTGACTAGCCTTGTTGTTTAGCCATAATGATTTGTCCTTTGTTAAAGTCACTCTGGTCTTTACATCTGAATGTTTCTCACACATTAAACATGTCCACTACAAGATACAGGAACAAGAATAAGACAATAGACATTATTTGTTCGTGTGTTTTTAGTAGTTTGGTTTACCACTGTGTCTGTATTCAAAGCTGCATGACATTGCAGATAGCATCAGATATTTCCAGTCACACACTAACTTAACTTATTATGCATATCACACTTACTAATCAAGAACAAGTGTCCAAATGTTAGTTCAGATTGCTCTGAGGTTCATTGTGCCAGTGTTATGAGAAAATGCATTGTGCTCTAAAGTTTGCATCAGAACAGTTAATAATAGGTTTAATCAGTTTCCTGCCAATCTTTTGCCCAGCTTACATTTGTGCAACACATGGTTTCTTAAACAGTGATATATATTCTGATCAGTTCCTCTCCCTCACCTAATTAACAATATGCAAACTTCAATATTACCAGCTACATAAGTAAAATACATGATACAGAATGTTAGTGTCCAATTGTTATAGATTCACTGTGTGAAATTAGCTAGTATCTCTGAGTCTCAGTATTTTTGGTTGTGTGCTTTTTTAGGCCTGGTTCCTATATTAGGCTCTATAGTGCCAGTTAGGTCACAGGTCTTAATTTGGTGGGTGTTGAATGCAAATGATAAGGCAGCTGAGTCAGCATTTTGATCCTGACCCCTGACCCTTGTGTTTACTCTGAGTACCTTGGTTTCCTTCCACATTCCTAATATGCATTAGGCTAATTGGTGCCCTTAGTGTGTCAGTGTATGTATGCATGTGTGTATATGCATAATAAAATAAACTGGCATGTTTGATGTTATGAATGAGGATTATCTTAAATCTATTTTATTATTTATTTTGAATTTTACTACAAATTGAAATGTTATTATTGATTTAAATTGAATTATTTACTTACTTTTACTATTATTACAAATTATTTATTTCAATTAGCATCTCGGCCACCCAAGGAGGATAGGTTCCTTTTTCAGTCTTGGTCCTCCCAAGGTTTCTTCCTTCTATATTCATAGTTTTTTTTTTCCTTTCCACTGTTGCCCCAGGCTTGCTCAATTTGGGATTGACCTGGGATTGGGATAAGATAATATAACACTGTACAGCAGCTTTGAGACAATTCACCATTGTTAAAAGTGCTATATAAATACATTTGAATTTGACCTAACAGGGGCAAGGATACTTCTGAGAAATGATTGCAGTCATACATCCTCATGGTTTTTAAAGCGTGAATGTGTGTACTGGACTATGGACCATAAGGCCAGGGTTTAAATTCCACCTTTGCTAGGCTGCCAATGTTGTATCCTTGAGCAAGGTCCCTTCACCCACAATTGCTTGAATTGTGTCTGCTTGCAATTTAAACGACTATTTACTTGAACAATTTGGACATCAAGCAGATTATCTGATTTTTTTCCCATTAAATCTGAACAATAACTCCTATTCAAACATTCAAATACACTAATTTCTGTTTAAGAACCCCACTCGGTGGGGTGATCTTCCAAACACCAGTCAGTGACAATAATGCACCAATATGGTATTCCAATCCAGTTTCAATATTTGATTATTATATTACTTATATGTGTATAATATGTGTCTGTTGGTGCATTTTTAGACATGCCGCTCATGTCCTAGTGATGAGACGTGCTGCCTCAATGACTAAATGGCTTTACTTTATTTTCACTTATTTCACAGATTCTTTAATGTAGGCATCTTTTGTTTTGATTACAGCTTTGCACACTCTTAGCATGCTCTCAATCAGCTTCATGAGGTAATAACTTGAAATGGTTTTTCAACAGTCTTTAAGGAGTTCCCTGAGGTGCTGAGCACTTCCCTGGGGTGTTTTGCCTTCACTCTGCAGTCCAACTCATTCCAAACATCTCAGTTGCTTTTAGATCAAGTGATTGTGGTAGGCCAGGTCATCTGACACAACAGTCCATCACCCTCTTTCTTGGTCAAATAATTGACTGGAAAATGCCAAGCTGTGCAAAGCTGTAATCTGCGCAAGATTTGCCTATTTCGAAGAGTCTAAAATATAAAATAAAATTGAATAAAATGTTTATTAAATAATTCCATATGTATTTATTCATAGTTTGGATGACTTTAGTATTAATATTTACTTAATGCAAATTTTTTTAAATAATGAAAAATCACTGATTTCTTTATTTGAAGGTGTGACCAAATTTTTGACTGGAACTCTATATGCATTATTTCAAAGCCGGCAGTAATATGAGGGGTTAAAATATCCTCTATGTTCCACTGCGTATGATTTCTGTTTGACATGACAGTCACTCAGGATTTATTATTTTATTTTACTGCTTCAGCATACGTGCCCTTGCTTCAGCAACCACCCTGGTGTTGGAAACCTCATATGAGGGGGCAGGCTAATCTGACTGATGATTTCTATTGTAATTATGAATTACAAAACAATACTTGTTGGCGTTTCACACTGCACAGTTGCTTAATGGTCACGTAGTGAATATGGAAATGGTCACTTCTTGATTGCTGCAGCTTCACACAAGGCATAATGAGCAGAACTATGACAGAATGTGCTTTGTGCACTCTCTTAACAATGTATTAGATACATGTACCACATATATTGTTTTTCATTTTATCATGTGCATCTATAATTTAGGGGGATAATGGTCTATCATCTGTCCTTCTCCCTCTCCCATTTTTTTTAAATTAACAATTAATATCTCATAATTCGGTATACCTCTATTTATGAAGAAAGCCATGATAAATGTCATGGCAGGTGTGACATACACTTAGTGGGCATTTTATTATGAACACCTGTACACCTACTCATTCATGAAATAATTAAAACAGCCATCATGTGGGAACAATGCAATGCATAAAATCCTGCACATATGGGCCAACAGCTTCAATGAATGTTCACATAATCAGGATGGGAGAAAATTATGGTTTCTGTGATTTTGACCATGCAGTGATTGTGGATGACCTGTTGGGCTAGTCTGAGTAACTGCTGACATCCTGGGATTTTCATTGGTAACGGCCTATAGAGTTTTTTCAGAAGGGTGCTATAAATATAAACATCCAAAAATTCCTTATTGATGAGTGAGGTTAGCAGGCAATGTCCAGACTGGTTTAAAATGAAAGAATGGCTACACAAACTGACTTCTGACAAATAACCACTCAGTACAATTGTGGTAAACAAAAATGACTGGACTGGATACAACAATAGTAGACCTGGTTTAAGTTATGTCAGCCAATAACTCAAAGCTGCAGTGGACACATGCTCACCAAAACTTTGACAGTAGAAACCTGGAAAACTTAGGCAGGTCTGATGATGTCTGGTGAAGTTCAGGAAGTGGTAGAATCATAATTTAGCACCAACAGCATGAATTCATAGGACACAACCTGTCTTGTATAAACAGCCATGGTTGGTAATTAACTCATTTTCATGAGATGAAAATGTAGCATGTCAAAAAGAAAAGTCAATTCAAAGTGGTTTCAGGACCATGACAATAAATGTAGAGTTCTTCAGTAGCCTACTGAGTCACCAAAAGTAAATCCAATAGAATGCCTTTGGGATGTGGTATGAGGAATGTGGAATAAGAGGCTCACATGAAAGTGCACTTGAAAAATATTAATTTAAAAATATTAATTTAATTTTAGTTTCCAACATATTGTGGAATTTGTGCAACAAAGACTTTTTTCAGAGAAAAGTGAGGAGTTCCTAATAAAGCATCTATTGTGATTGTATGTCACAATATGTCATATGCAACAGCAATGTAACTATCACCAGCATCATGTGCCACATACACAACCCACATTTCTGTCTGGGCCATTTAATTCACAAGCCTTTGATGAGTTGGAACGTTATCCTACATAAACCCCCTGTCTTTCAAATGCCAGACATTGAGGACTCCTGCAATAAACTAGGCCAATTTGGTCCTTCTCAGATATCATTCTATACCAGATCATTTTTATTCATTCTTTGCCTTTCACACTGTATCCAACTGAGATTTGGAGTGTCTTGTGATGGTGAGCAGGAAACACTTTTGAAGAATAGATAATTAACAGTTAACAGAACAGGCTCAGAGACTACATAAAATTCAAAGAAGCAATTTATTATTACAGTAAATCTCAAACAGGGGTTAAAAACAAATTAAACTGAGTTATGAATAAGATGTTCAAGCATTAGAATAACTAACATTATTTTAGCCTGAAGTTATTTACCAGTTTAATGTGTCAGCATCTTACAACCCCAATTCCAATTAAGTTGGAATGTTGTCCCTCCATCCATTACCTTCCATTTAATCCACACAAGGTCGCAGGCCAGCCAGTGCCCACCTGTCAACTCTGGGTTCAAGGGCAGGAACCATGTTAGATGGAGTACCAATCCATCGTAGGGCATGCACACAGTCACACACACAGGCACACAATAAGGCCCACTTTTAGACACCATTTAACATGCATGCCTTTGGACTGTAGGAGGATTCTAGAGTACCCGGAGTAAAGTCATGTAGAGACGGGGAGGGCATGCAAACTCCATAAAGAAAGGTCCCAGAGATTGAACCCGGGACCTTCTTGCTATGAGGCAGCAGTGCTAGCCACTTGCCACCATGCTGCCCAAGTTGGGACGTTGTGAAAAACATAAATAAAAACAGCAAAGGCGTTACATCACCTGTTTTCCTTTTAATAACACTCAATAAGTATTTGGGAACTAATGACACTAATTGCTGAAGCTTTGTATATGGATGTATTTCCCATTCTTGGGAAAAAATGAACTATTATCTGCCAAACTGTTATCTGACAGTGTTCTGGTATGGTGTTATAGTGTGTGTTAATCTGGTATGGGTGAATCAGACACAGCAATGCCACTGGAGTTATTAAACACTGTGTTCACTCACTGTGTACTCCATTAGACACATATACTATATTGCTGCTCCTTGTTGATGTAAAATCAAAACCCCTAACTCATCATTCTCTATCCCCTAAATGATGCTGTTTACAGGATCCTGAGGGCTGGACATTTTTGGTTGGTAGACTTTTATCAGCCCATGAGTGAAACCAATGTGTTAAAGCTTCGGCAGCACTGCTGTGTCTGATCCACTCATACCAGCACAACACATATCAATATACCACCACCACCACCACACCTTTGTCACTGCATTGCTGAGAATGACCCACCACCCAAATGGTACCTGATCTTTGGTGGTCCTGTGGGTGTCCTTTGACACAGTCAACCACAACATTTTCCTTTCTGTCCTCTCCAGCCTTGTAATCACAGGCTGAGCATAGTTAGCCTTCTAATTAGAAGGTCATTTCTATTAGGGATCGTTGAGTCGCTCTGTATCTGAACCACCTGCTTTAACAACTAGAGTTACACAAGGGTCTGGGACTTTTGCTGTCTCTACACTAGTTCTCTTAAGTCATAAGTCATAACCTCTTGACTTCTCCTTTTACTGTTATGCTAATAAAACACATACTCTCTTTCTGCCCAACAGATGTTCAGGTCTTTACCCATATCTCAGCATGTCTAGAGGCCATCTCATCATGGATGTCAGCTCATCATCTCAAGTTAAATACGAACTTTTTTACATTCCTCCAGATTGGTCATCATATCAAGATATTGCCATCTCCCAGTAAAACTTCATCACATCTTCAAAGAATGCAAGAAATCTTGAAGTTGTTTTTTATAACTAGCTGAGCTTCTATGTTAATTCAAAACTTATTTTCAAACTGACCCAATCATATAGGTACTTGCTCCACAAAACCAGGAGTATTTACCCTTCCTTACCAGGGAAGCCACCCAGGTGCTTGTCCAGTCTCTTGTTATATATATCTAGTGTAGCGACTTCGTCTTCGTTTCTTTGATCGTTTCTTGGATGGCTCCACTGGAGATAAGAACATTCCTTGAACCACCCCTGAGTACTACCTTCAAAGATCATGGCCATCTGCAGAGCCAACCACTTTCCGGCGAACCTGGGGCCATATACATAGATGGACCTTGGATAACTTCATTACAGTGCCGAATTCTGGTCTGACTTAGTGAATACAGCACCACTGCCACCCCGGACAAGAAGATTCAAAACTTCCTTTCTGGTGGCCACAAAGAGAAGATTTTTAGATTCTTTTCACAAGCCTACGTCTGGATTGAACCTAACACCTGCACGCGGAACCCCTGCGTTGGATAGCCAACAAACCTTCGACAATCAGGCAGAGATAGAGACGTAGAAAATGCTGGGGATAGTTTCCTTCTACCCCAGAGTGGTGTGCGGTTTATGACTGGTTTAAACTGGGCCATATTATCCACATCCGTCTCAACAACGTGGAGAGACAGCCTTCTCTCCAGATCTGAGAAGAAGTTCATCGTTGCTCCAGGCAAGTTGGTTTTTAATTGTGCTCTGGTGTGGTTCTGAAGGGTTCTGGATAACTTTATTGCATTAGTGGTCGTTTCGTGTGCTTACTAATTTTCCTCGATCCCCATAATCATCCTAGAATAAATACCATAAACTCCCATTCCCCGCTAGCATAACTACGGTCAAAGTCCATCTTAAAGCAACATGGTAGGATTTTAATTTTTCAATACCCGCATCACACCACAATACACACTAGGTACATCCTCGAACAAGCACACACTCAGTAGACACCTTTATTACTAATCACAATTTCAAATAAAGTAATTAATATTAAACATCTTGATTCTTGTGTGTGTTTTATTAATAACTAGATAAAGTATACGACTTCCCTACGTGTAGACTTCCTCCTACACTAGTATGTTTGTTTGTTTATTTGGCTTATTTAACGTCGCTACGGCATCAGTGGCCATTTCAGTGACATACAGAAGGTCTTAAGACTAGTCGTATATAGAATGCAATGCTAATTAAGAGTAATCAACTAACCTAACACTCATGTCTTTGGACTGTGGGTAGAAACTGTTGTACCCAGAGTGAACCCATACACACACGGGGAGGACATGCAGACTCCTTACAGAAAGGACCCAGGGCCCTTGTTATATACCCTCTACTGCCCTCGCCTTATTTAATAGACTGCTTCAGTGTTCTTCTGGCTGGTCTTACAATCCGTACAATCAAACACTTGTAACTCATTTACAATGCAGCAGCTCTTCTTCTGACTTCTGACCCAAGTTTTCTCAGGTCACTCCACTGCTGTGTTTACTTCAATGGTTCCCTGTTGCTGCCTACATCAGATAAAAACACTAATGCTTGTCTACAAAGATAAAAATAGAACAGCACCATTTTAACTAATGGTTTTAATCAACCCACACTGTGTACCTTGTACCCTGACAGACACAAGCTTGGCTTGACTGGATACTCCACGTAAGATGAAAGTAATAGAAGCATCAAGACTGTTCTCCCAATGAACTTACACTAAATGTTCAAATTGCGTAGTCTCCTCTTGCTGCTTTTAGGGGGCAACTAAAACCCACTCAATGTTTAAGTGAACACTGAAAATGCTGTTGCTTGTTTGTACTAACTACTAGGAAGCATACAAAGTACTGTAAGTTGCTCTGGATAAGGTCGTCTGCTAAATGTTGTAAATGTTAATGTAAATCTCCTGAGCGTTAGAGAACTTGAGGAGTAAAGAGGACTAACAGAGTATGCAGAGAAGCAGATGCACTACGTTCTGTAATTGGAGAAATGCAAGCTGCTTCTATATGGTAAGTGGAACTGCTAAAAGTGACACTGAGTGTAGCTAATAAAAGTGATCAGTGAGTAAATATAGTCACAGTTCATATAATGTTCACAATACACAATTGGATTTGAAAATCGTATACAATGTTACATCTGAAACGATTCTTATATATGAGTTTGTGAATAGCTGGCTACACAGAGATCAGCAGCAATTTGTTTCAACCAACACATTTTGCTGCAAAGCAAATGATGTACTGTAAAAGGGGGTGTTAAAGGATAGAAAAAAACATTGTATTACATGTATCCAACAAATGCGCAAAGATAAACTCACTTTCCAAAAATAGAGAAAGAAGAAATAGTCATAGTCAATTGCCAGACACCAGGCAGTAAAATATCCTGTTTATCCACAGCAGCAGGATGCCATGGAAGCTGAGAAACATTATGGTTCCCGATTGTTTTATTTCCTTCTACTTAGCCTGCAGATATCCCTCTTCAATCACAGTCATTAAGCTAAGCAGGCGCAGATAAACACACATTAATCCACTGGAGACACAGAGCAAAGTTGGTTCTTCAAGCAAGCTACAGATCTACCAGCTTCCTCATTCCTGTACATTAACACTTCTGATAGCTCCATGGTTAAGCTGCTGAGATAGAGATTGGTCATGGATATTAGTCTTCAACAACTCAGCTGTGTGCTTTGCTTGCAGAGGACAAGCTGAACACACAAGCCCAATAATTAGTCATTTTATATAAATGGTGAGTCAAAAGTTACAAGATACAGGGTGAGTCACAAGTTGCATCTGCTTTCCCTGGACATCAGAATCACCAATTCCATCTTCAGTTGCCTGTGATGAACAACAAAAAGATTAAAATTTCTGTGTTGATAACTTTTAAACCACAAGAGATATTGCAAATCTCATTCTTTGATATGCTACATGACCACTTGCAAATTTAGATGAGTTTAGCTGGAAATTTTAAAATAACATTTAATATAATAATGGAATAACTTAACTTGCAATTAAACACAATGCATTGTGTTCCATACAGTGTTCTGAGTTCTCTGTTTGACATAGTTGACATTTATAGTGGAGCTTTGTTAGCTTTGTCATCCCTGCTCCCACAACTGTGCTGTGATGTGCTGGTTGTGCTGCTTTCTTCAATTGAAGACCCTTAAGCTCTGTTCAGAGAGATCGGGTGCATATATCCTGTAATTTTCTATATTTTTAACTTATTGTGGGACTGTGGTGGCAAAGCAGCTTTAGATCAGAAGGTCCAGAGTTCAAACTCCAGCACTGCCAAGCTGCCACTGTTGGACCATTTAGCAAGGTCCTTAAGCCCCAATTATAACATACACTGCAAGATTTACATACACTGTAAGATTTTATCAGCTATAAGTCTTGTATGTTTTAAACAGACATCTGCTGAATGACTAAATGTAAATTTGACATGTAAACCTAACATTAGATGTAACTGTATGCTAAAGAAAAATGTTGACTTGCAACTGCGTGTGTCTTTTTGTTATTTGCCCTTCAAATATTCATATATTGTATTTCATATATGCATATATTTCAGTGTATATTGTGCTGCAAATTATCCTGGAGGAACAACATTTATCCCACTATACATAAAGGAGATTTGTTTAAGTTTGGTATATGTTATTACAATATAAAACTCATAAGATATTTAACCATATCATGTCTGCATTCTGTGTTGATTGTCAGGACTTTGCAATCATTACCAAGTTAACTACACACAGTACAGTTCATTCTGCTGGAAATCTTTTATTGAAAAACCCGCACTTGATACCTGACACCATCCTTGAATGACTTCCCATTTAGAGCATGTTTGCCGTAGTTTATTAGGGCTATACCTAAACATATCCTTAACCTCAGTATCCCAAACATATCTTTTGGCTGCGTTTTTTGCTGTAAAAACAAAAATAAAATTAAAGAGGTAAGGACTGCTTTTTAGAAATTCACATTTTTTTTATATTTGGAAGGACATTTGATCCTCACAAGTATAGTAAGACAAGGTGCACAGACACATATGTACCGAGTACAAAAATTGTGGGTTAACCTAAGGACATTGTTTAATTACTGAACCATTTCAACCATGTGCAATGGTACCTTGGTTCTTGTCCACCTCAGAACTTGTGGACTTCCATTCTTGGTGCACTTTTTTGCACAACAGCTTTCATTCAGTCCAGATTTGCACTGCCCTTCATTACTTTTTACACCTACAGGTCAGTATTCTTAGTCCCTAAGGGTCCTAAGAAGAAAATTAATACATTAATAACAGCCTACCAAATGGAAAGCAGTGAGAACCGCTGTACAATATGATACTCTCTGAGAGAAGCTGTGCTTTTCAGCTGAACAGCAGCACACCACTGAAGTAAATGTTATACTTTTGTTTGTCACTTTCAATTCCTTAAATTACATATTGATTTCAACACTTTATTATAAAATAAACATTATGTGACTGATTTTGGCCAACACAAGGTTAATGTACAATGTTGTAAGATTCATGGATTTGGCAGAACATATCCCATCAAACATAGGCAGCATTCTGTGCATCAGAATACCCCATTAATGCATGTAATGCCTTATACACTTATAGTGTGAATATTCTGGGGATCTGGAACAGATTTCATTCTTCCTTTTCGGAAAAAAATGCTTGGTTCTCAACAATTTTTCTGTAACTAATTTACAATATGTACTGTATAGCAGTACCACATGCTCTCAATCAATAACATCCACAGAGGAAAAACATATTGTTAAAATGTACCTAACTACATAATCTGACTTACCCCACCGTGCTTTCTCAAACTCCAGCAAACACATAAATGCCATGAGGTCTTTTTCTTTGGGCGACATGTAATACTAACAGAATTAAATGCTGGTCTACAATTTTCAATTTTTCAGTGAGGCATGTCAGCTGATAAAACAACAACTTGTTTTAAATGTACACTATACAGTAAGTCAACACTGTGCATACTGCCTAATAAACTGGCTTTGTAATGTTTGTGGGCTTCCCCAGGATAAGGAGTTGGAAGTTTATTAGCTGCTATATGGGTGTACCTAATAAACCCCAACCCAGTGCATGTCCCTGGTGTAATTATTAGATTATTAGATCCTCTGTTACTTACTGCAGCCCCAACTCTGCTGTGCCACATCAACTGTATCGGCTCAAGTAGAACTTACCTCAGGGAGGTGGAATCTGCTCAGTCTTTTATTCAGTTTTTCTAAGTATGTATCAGCCCTGTGACAGTCTCTGTTCCCCAGTGCTGGCATCCTCTCACTGACTCTGACACTGCCATGTAAAAATAAAAGAGTTGGATATCCCTTAAAAATGTCCAGCTCATGATATTTGTGGATTGGGATTTGAAGAAACAGGATTGTTATTTGTGAAGGGAGGTAGTGCATCTTTAGTTCATTTTCAATACGAACTGCAGTAAAAGCTTAATCCAAAATCAAGTATATACTGTATAAGCAACATTACATTTGGTTGCAGGTTACCTTGTAAATCCTCCTATGCATTATATATAAAGCATGGAAATGAGACAGTGCAGAAAGTGTAAGTACTGCACCATTCTAGGAATAATTAATCCAAAAGTTATCTTAAAATTTAAATGGACCCACAAACACGCCAGATGCAATCTAAAAGGTATTTTTTTCTGGGAAGCACGTGCCAGCTGTTAAGCATGGTTCTAAAAATGAATATGATCTAGTAGAACTGGAAATATGCAGATTATGGGAGAAATAAATTATCATCAATACAGCATCTTACAGTCAGTGTCACCTAAATCTAAAATAATTTTGTCTGTTCAACAAAACAATCATCAGGACTGTATGGCAGGAATGGGATGCCGATCTATTTCAGGGCACATGCATATGCACACGCAGCCACACTGGGTCATTTTTAGACACACATTGTGAAGGGAACCTCAAGGGGAGGACATGGGCAGAACATGCAAACTCAACACAGATGGAGATGCCCCTGAAATCAAACTCAATATCTAGTGTATCTTATCACTGTGCTATCATGACACACCAAGTTACTTATTATTAAAAAATGTGATTTGCTGTTTAACTCATTTTTTATCATTTGCAATCTTGAATGTTTCCCTTCTCACTTTCTACAAATTCCCTATTTTATTTTGGTTTGTGAATTCAGTTTTATTATCACAATGTACTTCAATTATCTTTCACTGAAGATCTCTACTATCTGACTTTCCTTTGTCAGAGTTTTCTTTTCATCAAGCACAGCAATAGATACAAGCAATGCCATCATACACTAAAATCTGCCCGTCCACAGAAGTAAACCAGAAACTGAATCTCTGAACTCTGGAAAATGTAGTTCTCAAGGTTAAAAATGTTGGCTCACATTACAGTTCAGCAAACTAAAGGATGCAACCGGGGTCAAGTTCTATTGAGATGCCAATTTACAAAAACACCAATTTTTCTATTTGTGCTCAATGTCCTTTAAATACATAAAAATGCAACCTACAGGTGGTATTCTGAACAATTTCTGAATAAAATTGTTTCATATATCACCATTGTTGAGGTACAGTTTGTTCAGACTCCTGGGGAATTTCCAATTTCTTTAAATCTCTGGAGTTCTTTGAGTTCCTGGAGTACTGTGCACCTGACCAGGATTGCTCCCCTGTGACAAAATCCCATTAAAACTACTGCTTTAAATATACCTAGTCATTCAGATTCAGATTCAAGTTTATTGTCACATATACATTGTAGCAGGTACAATATACAGCGAAATTAAACGTTGACCTGTCCGAACATACAATAAACAAGGTAGGCTTGGGGGGTGGAGAAACAAGACAGATAGACGTAACTAAAGAAAAATTAGAATATGGTAACATCAGGAAAGATTGGAGATAAAAAAAGCCCCGCCCATCTACTATCCTCTCGAGGAGAACAGTATGTGAACACAAAAAAACTCCTCAGCACATAAGCACATATAATGACATTTGATGAAAGACTAGCCACGAGTGAGGGGGAAAGGGATACAGAAAATAACAGCAACACGAGCAGCAATCCGGTCTATAGCAGCTCTCACACAGACCCATCACAATTCAAACGGGGGGAGAAACAGTAAGTGGAAGGTGTGTTCATAGGTTGGGAGAAAGGGGGAGCCAAAGAGTCGCTTGCCCAAAGCACCAGTCCGTGTCCATAAACACAGCAAACTGTGTCTACTTCCAAGGAAACCACTCCAGCAATCCATGCAAAAACAGGGCTAGATGCCTGGTATCCATAGCAGCAAAATCTAGTAAGATAGTGTTAAAAAACACCTTGCACATTCTAAGGAAAAATGTACTGTGAAATTTTATAGTAAGACTGTAAATTACTTGACTTAAAACTTTCACAGTTTTTTTTTATTATTTTACAGTTTTACTATGGATTTTGATGGTAATTTGATGGTAATAATGCTTCTGCTGGCACATTTCACAGGTCATTTTTCCTGGGTTGACATAACTTTAGACTGTTAAAATGAAATACAATTTGAATCTGAATTTTGATTCTAGACTATTAAGACTTACTAGTAAGAAAATGTAACATTTTAAATTAATGACAAAGGTTGGAAATATGATACCAAATGTGACTGCATATGAATAAATATTACAATTATAATCCATATCTTACTTAGACTACAGTGTACACAATATATGTTGCTCCCACCACACTATTTTGTTTAAATGAATAGCTGAACAAACTGATACTGTCAGGTTTTCACTGTAGCTTATACTCCTCAATACTTAGCTCTCAAAACCAAGGAACTGCACAAGCACAACGGATGACCAGGGATAACACAATTATAATGGTGTATTGGTCTTTTAGTTTCTAATTTTTTTTACTTATTATCTTTTTTTGTAATACAGGGAAGCTTAGAACTAAAGCATTTTAATAAAAGTATTAAACGATAGACCTTAATCCAAAGTCTATGTAGCATGTAAATACATAAATGTTTTCAGTCACAATTACTAATAAAATCTAATGCTATTTAAAAACTAGAAAATAAAACTCCTACAGGAACTGTGAATGTGTGTTACGTAAGTGCAGTCAGTTCTGGCTGGTTGTGGCTCAGAGACACAGTAGCTTCTGGCCAGGCACAGGTCCTGGCCTGCCATTGGTTCAAACGATGTCTGTTCTGGCCTGGCTCAGGTCCAGAACCCAATCAGTCCTGGCCAGGGGCAGATGTGAGACCCCGTCAGTTCTGGCCGAGTGTGGGTCAGAGACCCGGTCAGTTCTGGATGGGCACAGTTACAAGACTCTCTCAGTTCTGGCTGAGCATGAGTTTGAGACTTGATCGGTTCTGGCCAAGCACAGGTCTGAGTTGCGGCCGGTTCTGGCCTGGCGTTAGTTTGAGTCCCCACCAGTTTTAGTAGGGAGTGGGTAATAAAAAAAGTTTGAGTAGTCAAGTCAAGTCAGATTTATTTATATATCACTTTTTACAATGGAGCATTGTCGTGAGCATCTTTACAACATTATTTTAAAAGGCTAATCCCATATTGAGCAAGCCCAAGGTGACAGTGGAAGGAAAACTCACTAAAAGTTGTAAGAAAGAAACCTTGGCAGGACCAAGACTCAAAAATGGACCCATTATCCTTGGGTTACCTAGATGTACATTGAAATATTTAAGTACATACATTTGACCCAAACAGGTGCAAAATATGAATTCTGATTGTTTTGTTGCAAGCTTAAGATGATCGGGCTCCGTAGGTGTATTAAGCGATATGTGTGGAAGGTCATTAATAAACGCAGCTGGAGTACCAGAAGTAATAGCATGCTTAGTGTGATAATGAGGGAGTGGGCAAATTGCATTTGATACATGTAGCTCAAAAACTAAGGGATAGTGATAAGAAATCAACTCACTTTGAGGGGAAAACATCTAGGTTCTCTTTATTGATACCAAATGTTAATATTAGATCTAAAGTATGATTACATTGATGGGTCAGTCCCGTCACATTCTGTGTAAGACTCATGGATTATAAAATGGACTCAAACGCAATTTTAAGTGTATGCTGCACATTTTCAAAGTGAATGTTAAATCACCTACAATTAAAGCCTTATCTGTTGAAATTACTAAGCAGGAAAGAAAGTTAGAAAATTCCTGAAGAAATTCTGAGTAAGGACCAAGAGGGTGTAAGTAATATAATGCTAAGTAATGTTAGCCTTAGTTTAAGATTGCAATTTATACAAGAGATATCTGTGTTTATCCTAATGAAATTATTAAAACAGACTTTTAAGTAGTGCATTTAGGTTTAGAACAGATGCAGTTAACTGAGATAGTTTGAATAACACGATATCTATGTGAAGGTACATTGCTACTAGCAGGCAGTTGGTTAAGCCTAAATGCTCCCTGATAGTCAGCCTCTAACAAACCCTGCCATAAGGAGATCCATCCCGAGTGGGATGGACATCGTCCTGTCCTAAGAGAACAGGCTTACTCAAAAGTTGTCCAGTTGTCTATAAAGCCCACATTGGTTTTTAAAGTACCACTTGGACAGCCAGCAGTTCAGCAGCTCTAACCTTACCGGAATTTGAATGGGGCCAGAGCACACTACTGCATCAGACATTGCCTTCGCTACTCTAACAACCTTAACCAATTTAGCCTTAGTAAGCTCTGACTGATGAAGGTGTATATCGTTAGCGCCTACATGAATAACAATCCTAGAGAATCTAAGGCTTTGAAGCTCACTAAGGCTCCCTATTATGTCTGGCACTTTTGCTCTACCACTAGCCTGGATACAAGATGAGATATAGTTGGGGAATGGAGGCATACCGGTTTTGTTTTATATCCTGTGACACATTTGTCCACAGATGTTGCAGCAGGGCCTGTAGGTCTGGCACAATTGTAGATTGCAGTTATAAGACAGTACCATAACTGCTAGATTGGCAATAAATATTTTGGAGACATTCATGGACATTCGAGACTTGCTGTGTGTTTGTATGTGAGAATGGTACTGATGAAAAATGCCTCTCACAAGTCCTGCAATAAGATGAAACGCGTGGTTGCAGGATGTCCTGAACATTTTGCTGAGCTGGTTTCCTACTAGCAGTACCTGTCTGTTGTATGTGATGTGTTCCAAGGTAATCTCACCAGTAGATGGGGCAGTCTACAGCTAAATAAAAGCAGCTTAAATGGTAGACAATTTGTTGAAATGACCATACTGCTTTTCTCTTAGTAAAATGGTGTGCCCTCTCTCAAAGTATGTCAACTGGGCAGAAATCAGACTTGCAGTATCTCTTGTACTTCAAAAGTTATCAACACAGAAAACTAAAAAAGTGTGTTGCTTCTCAGTGGTAACTGAAGATGAAATTGATTACTCTAATGCAGCTGCCATATCACCTCATCAATTTCAACAACCGAAACCCAGAAAGACCACCAATTTCACACCGCACTGTTGCATACCTCATAGCCAAATTCCAAATTCAGAGAAACTAAGACTGTGGACGACAAGTCACATAGTGGTTGTCCAAAGACAGGTAATGATGAAGAAACCTTAACAATGGTATTGGCAGCCTTGGGCCAGTGTCTGCTGTTCTCTGGTGGGCACCCTGACAATTAGTAGTAGTATTTTTCTTACCTGTTACATAACTTACTTATTTTGGCTGATACATGTTTTTTATCACATAAAAAATAATGCCTTTATTTTGGGTCACTTTTATTGAATTTCATTTGCACTTGTTTAGTCTCATGTTGATCAAGAAAATTTCTAATTTCTGCCACTTTATTTACAATGGCAAAACATCTGCAGCTGCTTGAAGATAAACCTATAGTGAATATAATAAAATTTCCAGAATTGTCCATATTTGACAATTTCATTTTATAACATCATTGCTTTTACGCTGCATACTTTTTGAAGCAAAAACATAAATTATTTTAAAACATGCATTAGTTAGCATATTGCGCCTGAAGCACTTTAATAGCATTTAAAACACAAATACATACAAACTTTATCAAATAGTGGAGATCAAGAAACCAGAGAAGGTGCTCACACTGTTGTAACTGTCAAAAATGTGCAGACCCATCCAGAGTCCAATATACACCTCATCTCCCTTCTCCAGTTGAAGAATGGCCCTGTTTGCCCCATTGACATCCTTATGGCTGGTATTGTAATCATAGGTAGCCACTATTTGCTCACCATTCTTGCGTAAATGCACACCCATACTGTTTTGTCCGTTTGCAAAGGCAGAAAAGGCAAAATAATACACTCCTTTCACTGGTGCTGTGAACTTTCCTGAAGAGTAAAAGCAATTAAATGCATGAGAAATGTAACAAAGTACACCAGGTTAAAATTGTATTGTAAATGCAATTTACTGTAATTTATTGTAAAAAAAAATTACCAGTATGGAAGTTATAAGCATTTCCAATGTTTACAAAGACTTTCTGGAATTTCAGGACTAGTTCAGCTTGGAGTCCTCCAAGGGTCTGGCCACCATGACCAAATAGAGAAGCTGAGAATGCAACAATTGGCTTGTCTGTACAAAATAACACAACACATTAGCAGATTATGGTGCACAAAAAAAAACAATGTATGATTTCAACCCACAATTGTTTAACCAATGAGGTCTACAACTTGATGCACAATGCCCATAAATGTACCTGGATGTTTGGGTAAAAAATATAAATAAATAAAGAAATGCATTGATAAAAACTCTTTGTGGTAACTGAGTCTGCAATTACCTATGGGAAAGGTAAAGTTTAATCTATTTTTCCATCCGTTATATAGAAGTTGTAGTAAATTGGAACTATTACAGTTTCTTTTTTTGAATGTGCCTCTCTGACTGTGTTTGATCTCTACTGCTAATTTGTAAATTGGGATAAGCTGTGTAGTATGACTATTGATACTTGTTTACTGATGGCCGAAATCCACTGCAATCAGACTTCTGTTAAAAATTTTAGCATTGTTGAAACACCGTACAAAACGTCCAATTTAACTTATCCGAGAATATAATGGCGTTATTTTGAAGTACCATCATAGAAAGCATCAGTCAGGTATCAACATCCACAATGTTATCTGCCAACATCCACATAAATTCTCAGAACTAGGGTTCCCAGCACTCCCTCTACTTTCTTTATACATCACTGCATCCTGGTGCTATACTTTCACTAAGTAAATGTTGTCCACATACCCAAATGTCTATGTAATTGATCAAAAATGCAAGGGGAAAAATAAAGGGGAAAGTTGACTGGGAAAGTTGAGGAATGCTCAACAACAAAAAAACACCTGTTTGGAACATTCCACAGGTGAACAGGTTAATTGTAAACAGGTGAGTGTCATAAAGGGATTATCCCCAAAAGGTCCAGTCGTTCGCAAGCAAGGGGCAAGGTTCACCACTTTGTAAACAACTGCATGAGCAAAAAGTCTAACAGTTTTAAAACAATGTTTCTTATTGTGCAGTAGCAAGGCATTTAGGGATTACATTATCTACAGTCCTACAGAGAATCTGGAGAAATCTCTGAAAGTAACCGGCAAGGCTGTAAACCAACATTGAATGCCCATGACCTTCGATCCCTCAGGTGGCACTGCATTAAAAACCGTAAAAATAATTGTGTAACAGGTACTCCCACATGGGCTCAGGGACACTTCAGAAAACCACTGTCACTAAACACAGTTCGTCGCTTGATCTACAATTGCTAATTAAACTCTACCATGCAAAGTGACACCTAGAAACACTGTCGGCTTCTCTGGGCCTGAGCTCTTCTGAGATGCACTGACGCAAAGTCCTGTGGTCTGACAAGTCCACATTTCTAATTGTTTTTGGAAATCATTGACATCGTATCCTCGAGGCCAAAAAGGAAAAAGACTGCCCGGATTGTTATCGACACAAAGTTCAAAAGCCAGCATTTCTGATGGTATGGGGGTGTGTTAGTGGCCAAGGCATGGGTAACTTGCACATCTGTGAAGGTACCATTAATGTTGAAAGACACATACATGTTTTGAAGTAACATATACTACCATACAGAATGATGCAGTGCCTCCTGAGGGATCGGAGGTCATGGGCATTGTTGTTGTTTTTCCGCCTTGGTGATTACTTGCATTTATTTCTCCAGATTCTCTGATTTATTTAATGATATTATAGATGAAATCCCTCAATTCCTTAGATTAATTCCTTACAATGAGAAACATTACTCTTAAACTGTTGGACTATTTGCTTATGCAATATCACCCCATACTGGCTTGTGAACAACTGAGCCTTTCAGGGATCCTCCCTTCACTTTTGATCATGACACTCACCTGTTTTCAGTTCACCTGTGAAATGTTGCAAACAGGTGTTTTTTGAAAATTGCCCAACTTTCCCAGTCTATTGTTGCCCCTGTCTCAACTTTTTTAGATTGTCATATTGTTTTTATTTATGTTATACACAAAGTCCCAGCTGCATTGGATTTGAGGTTTTCCATCAAGACCAATATATATATTTTTTAAATGTACTATCAATTTCAACATTTAAAACCATCTGACTGATTATGTCAACTGTTACCTGCTGCCTGATTCTGCAGTGCGTTTATTTGAATTTTCTGATCTTGCACAGTAGACTTTAGTTCATTCAGTTCAGCCTGAATGTCTGCACCATGTGTAGCCCCTGTATGCATATACATATAACAAGCACAGTTACACCATGTAGCTTCCTAAAAGATCCAAAAATGTTCTCAGTGTAAATCAGATTAAAGATTCTCACGCTTACCTACAAAGTCAGAAATGCACCAACTTACGTAAAGGCTCTAATCAAACCATGCTTTGTACCTCTTAACCTCAGAGACATAAGCTTGGACATTGACTGTATTCTCCATGTAAGATGAAAGGAAAACACCTATCAAGACTCTTCCTTGTCCTGGCTCACAGGTGGTGAAATGAACTTCCACTGAATGTCTGAATGGCCGAGTCTCTTGCTGTCTTGCAACTAAACTCAACTTGTCACTCAGCACAGACAGCTTGTTTGTTTGTGTGTTTGTTGATTTTACCTACATCAGGTCTTAGCAGGTTCTGGTTGTATTGTATTCTTAGGCTATTGCTTATTTGTACTAACATAAGGTTTGCTTTACTAGGAAACGCGTCTGCTAAACGCTGTAAATGTAAATATTAAAAACATATTTTATGTGTTCATTTTCTTTACTAAACTATTTGTTGTATGTACACTATGTTCTATAATATTAATATCGGTGTACTTCAAAGTCCAGGTAGGCCAGTAAAACATACTATTATGTTATTGGAACCAACTGATAACTATATGACCATTGTGACATGGTGCATTGGCCTGCTGAAAGGTTCCTATTGCCATACGGTAAACAGTTCCCATGAAGGGAAGAACTTAGTCAACCATAATTATTTGGTAAGCCTTAGTTTCCAAATGTCCAATTCCAAGTATCAGAGGACCAAGAATGTGCCGAGAAAATATTTCCCACAGTATTCCCGGGACCTTCTTGTTGTGGATCTTCTTGTTGTGAGGCAGTGGTGCTACTCACCGAGCCACCGTGCTGCCCAGGGGGAGCACTGCAGTTGTGTATATATGTTCCTTTTAATTCTCTGCCCACTTGCTCGGTCACTCCACACTCAGTGCTCCCTTAACTCATGTACATTACAAACTACAAATAAAGCACTGATATATAAAATTCTAATCAACATTTATAAATAAAATAATCGTAATAAAGTATTTTTCTTACGCTGCATATATAATATGTAAAATAATTAACTTCGCAATGATTAATGGACATGGAACAAAATATCCTAAAGAATATAATGCTCATTGATTTTACACAAAATTGTGTAAGTTGTGGCATGTTAGTTACATCATGATCAGCAGAGCAACATATTGCTGTATATTCTCCCAAACTCACAATTGATCAGATATTGGAGTATCAAATTCTACTCGATTTGTTTTGTCAAAAATCATTCATTGTTAAGTTGTACAAAAAAATTAGTTATGATAAAGACATTATGCGGTATTAAGAAACTTGTATTCTATATTTTTGAAGACAATCATCACCAAAACAGGTTTCTTTAATATAGATTCTAGTCCTTATTTGTCTACTCACCCAATTGTTTCATTTGCTTGCTTATGTCGACCAAAATTGTCTTCTGTTCTGTCAGTATGTTTTTTACTTCTTGGAGCTCAGCAATAATTTTAGAGTTAGATGAATAATCATAGAGACTCTTACTTACTTCAGCTTGTACCAGAGTAATGTGATACATGGTAAATACGAGAAAGATCAGCACATTCATCCTGTGTGTTGAATACTTTTAGAAGGCTGGACATTTATAAATGCATGGATGTGTGCTGTAATTAATTAACTTTACTATTTACAGCTTGAACTTTTCTTTGTAATCACTGCATGGATGGATTTCAAAGAACTAATTGTACCCCATTCCTATGATTCATTAACCATAATGTATTAATCACCAGCTTATATAAAACACTTTGTTCTGAAATGATTCATTTGGAAGAAACTGACTGTATATTTATATATGTGTATTGCAAGATCATATGAAAAGATAAATAATAAAATGGCATTTAGTTCAACTGTCAGAAATATATTATGGTTTCGTGTGATTCTACCTATTCATGAGTTATGAGTCATGAGTATCAGATACACTATACAGTAAAAAGTATGTTGATTCCAGTCCTAATCAGTGCATCATAAATTTTTAGATACATTGGGCAGACAAAAATTACTTTTCCAGGATAAACATTAGTGTTGTCATATAATACTTTTCAACAAGCAACTTCACTACTTTTCTGCCCTAGCAAAGCTAAAAATTTTGGAGTAACGTGGTTAAGAAGAAACTAATGAGAGTGCCCTTGGACAGTGTTTGTCTGAAGCTTCATAGATTTTCACAAGGCCTTTAGTTCACAACATATCATGTCAAATGTCAAATTTTGTGTTGTAAATCACACCACAGTTGGAATCTAGGATGAAAAATCAAGCTTGACCATCTGGTGACCTGGCCCTTTTCAGATGCTAGTAGAAATCTGTAGTGCCAAGCTAAAAGTTTGGTGAATGAATAATGTTGGTTTGTGTGTGTAGTTTGATATAAGAAAATGTTTTTAGTGACCAGATTTTTTAATCATTCACACTTCAGGTTGGAAAAGCCTGTTTACTGGCAGAACTTCAGTTAACTGCCATACTGTGCCCTGTTGCTGCTGAAATTTATGCGAAGAATGTTTAGCATTGAACAGCATATATATTGGTTTAAAGTCATACCTCTGACTTTGCATGTTTTCTTCCCTTTAAAACATTATGCTGTGAATTTACTTTCTTTGTTTTAAATATTTATATTTCTTTATTAATTAACCTTAAGCTGATTAATAGCAACAGTAAAACGTATTACAGTGTCTTCTGAAATGTTTATCGATCCTGTCGTGGTTCACAGGAACAGATCATTCTTAAAACAGCTTACTTTTACTCTTTGTGTTATTTGTGATAACACACTCCTTTGTTTGTACAGTTGCTTAAGTAAGATTAGTCATTTGTCATTTGTCTTTTGTTTAAGCTGAGAACATGTTCAAATAGTAAGATCAACCTCATTTCAGGTGAATGAAGCATGCGAAATCACAGAAGATTTCAATCAGAGACCCAAAGAGGCTTTCCCCTACAATTACCCACAGTGCAGTTACTCAGCTTTTTGCCATATTCTGAGAAACAGTTTCTGGTGACACTAACCTGAAAGCTAGATGATTAAAACCTCTATGATATGGAGACATCCAATATATATAAATATATTTCCATTTATTAAGATTTCTCTGTATTACTAGTCTCATGTTCTACCACATTTTTGAGAAAATGCAATTAAGCCATATTTTCTATAGGGTCATTCTTGTCCATATCATACATGACCATCTATCTTATTTGTAAAACACTCCTGCAATGAAGTCAGTCATTTCCTTGCTCTGGAGGTATAACCATTATGTATGGATTTGCAGTATAACTTCGAGAGGCTATGATTCCAAAATCCAGCAAATCTTATTTTTCATTCACTTCCAAAACACAGTTTTCCACACTCATCAAGTCAGCTTCACGTCTATACTGATATTTACATTGGAGCATTGTTTCAAAGCAACTTTACAATTTCACATTATCTTCTAAATGATTAGGCTAATCCAAAATGTATCAAGACAATGGTGATAACCATTATAAGTAAGAAACCTTGGGAGAACCAATACTCAATAAGGGAACAATCCTCTTTGGGTGGCTTAGATGTTCATAGTAATAGTTTAAATATAGCATATAGGCAAATTATAAGAATAAATACTGAGTAGAATAATGTAAAAATATGCATATCAACATTATTTCATCCAATAAACAGAGACAACATAGGATCTTGCATCTTCTGCTGAAATGTGACATGACATCCCATCTCTCTGTGGGCTGGAGCTAATGATGGGAGATTAGCTTGAGTGGGCTGGAGTGGAGCTTTGATTGTTACTGGAACACAACCTCGAAGAGAACCAAAACACCTTGACTAATCAAGATACCTACACATAATCTAACAGTACCATGTGACTCACTGATAAGATTTAGCTTCTAAAAACAGAAGTGTCTGAATGTCTGGGTTCAAATCATGGATGGGGCCTGAAGGTCAGGTGGCTCATTTGTGGAAATGACTGGTACCTTATCCAGGGTGTGCTTCTGACTGTGCCCAACAAATTCTGTATTAGACTGTAGACCCTCCCCTACAACATTGACCAGGACAGTGTGCAGGTAAAACAGGCTGATTTGTTTTAGTAATTCATAAGCAGGTTACTGTATGTCAACAAAATGTCTTTAAAGGTTTTATATCTTTCTATTTATCTTGTACCAATTGCATTTTAAAGTGTGAGAAACCAGTTAGTAAAGGATAAACATAGCATTTCAGTGCATTTTTGTGAAACATAGGGTTGCAGTGCTTTTATCAACTTCACATCATTGTGGGAAAATGTTTTAGAAGGTAATCTGAGCACCTTAATTTTACTGAAGGCTAAACAATCTGATATCATGCAGTAATTTTAATGACACCTAATAGCCTTTTAGGACCTTTCCACATTATGCAAATAAAAACAAGTGAATCCTGATCTGGAATTGGTAACGCCCTGCTCTCACGCTTTGATAGTTTCAGGCTATCTTAGATTCATTTCTGTATGCAAACCTAATCTGTCCGTTTTCTTGGTGTTATATGCAGGCAATTCGTTTAGCCTAAAAATTAACCACCAGCTACATACCAGCCCAAGTCATCAGGAGCCTAGTAAAATAGAGTTCATAGAGTATCAAAGAGTAGGAAATAACACCGATATTACATAGAATGAAGCTCCTTCACAATCTGATAAATTGTGGGAAGACTGCTTGGCTGTGTATTTAAACAAATTGTGGTGGCAGGACAATCGGGTAGTTTACCAGTTAAACTCTATGGTGCTGGGCAGTGAGCACACGAACCACTACAGAATGTTTAGCCCTCAGGACACTCTCATGAAGCCTTTTTCTGATTGTTTAATCAGACATATTCACACAAGTGGTCTGCTGGTGGTCATTTTTTGTAGGGCTCTGGCAGTGCTCATCCTGTTTCCTCATTGTACAAGGAGAACATACCATTGCTGCTGAGGGGTATGGGACCTTCTACAGCGTTGTTCATCTCCCTTAGAGTAATTACATGTCTCCTGTGGTCATCTTCATACTTTTAAGACTGACGGGAGACAGAAAATCTTCTGGCAAAGACATGTATTGATATGACATGCCGCAAGAGTTGGATTACCTGTGTAACCTCTGTAGGGTCCAGGTTCTACACTATGGTACCAGTAGTAACACTGATACTAGTTAACTGCAAAACTAGTCAAAATCAGCCTATATATAGAGGTGGTACAATGTGTTAACTGTCTCGTTCTGTGTGTGTTAAAAAGTTCACAAAGCAGACTTTTATGATTGCAAAACGAATCATTCCAAATGGGTTTGCCAAAGACCACATTGTGAGGGAAGTAGCTACATTTGCTCTCCCTCTTATCTATTCAATCACAATCAATTATCGGTCACTCGCTGGATCAGTGTTCTCCATCCTTGTCGATCATATACAGCTTCTTTTAATTTGTTAATTGCTAGATTTGTATCCTGTTTGATGGTGTCAAGCCAACGAGTTCTTGGTTGTTAATGTCCTCTACGTCCACTAACCATTCCAAACATGATGTCTTTCTCCAAGGAGCAGCTTCTCATCACATCCCTGAAGTAGGTTAATCGCTGTTTGGTGATTCTGGCTTCTAACGAGAGGTTTGGTTTGGTTCGCCACAGGACTTCAAGATTCTTGATATATGCCGTCCACAGAATTCATAGGATTCTCCTCAAGCATCACCGCTCAAAAGCATCATTTTTCCTCCTGTGTAATTTCTTTATGGTCCATGTTTTGCTTCCATATATCGCAATTGGGGACACAATGGCATTGATAATCTGCATTTGGTTTGGAGGCTAATGTCTCTGCTCTTCCAGATTTTATTCATGGACACCGCTGCATCCCATCCCAATGCTAACCGACGCTTGATTTCAGGGGTGCAATCACCATCGCAGTCTATTTTGGAGCCTAGGAATATAAACTTATCATCAACTTCAATCTTTTCACCATTAATCTTAAGGTTGATGTTCTTATTTACAGCTGTGGTCATGATCTTCGTCTTTTTGATGTTCAGATGCAGGCGTTTACTTACAGGTAATTACTCCAGGTCTTTTTTTTTACTTTCTGCAGTTAGAGTACTTTCATAGGCATATCTGAGGTTATTGATGTTTCTTCCTCCAATTTTTACGCAGATGTTCAGCTCATCCAGTCCTGCCCTGCACGTGACCTTTTCGGCATTGAGGTTAAAGCTTAGTTCTTGCTGAATTTGCAGGTGTATCAAAACATACAGTCATAATGGTCAACCAGAAATGGCAAAAATCCTAATCTAAAAGATATGCTTGGCAGGATCTGTGGAGGGTATTAAAATGTTTCAGTAACAGATGGCAAATCATTTGTCCAGATAGTATATATACAGTCAGTCCCATTACACCCCAAAATGTTTATTAATATGCCAGTGGCTGATTATGCCACTCTCGTCCAGTGGCATGCTTCTGATCACCCCATGAATATGTCACTTGCTACTCAATCATGATCATTGAGTTTGCATCTCATTTTCATAATCATACAATTCAATTCAAACCAATTCAGTTTTATTTATATAGCGCTTTTTACAACAGAGCTCAAAGAAACTTTACAATATTACTTTATCTTAAAAGGCCAATCTCAAGTTGAGCAAGCCTTGGGCGACAGTGGCCAGGAAAAACTCCCTAAAGTGGTAGGAAGAAAACTCGGGAGGACCAAGACTCAACAGGGGACCCATCTTCCATGGGTGGCCTACGTGTTAATTAAATAAATACTAAAAGTATATTAAATTATAGCAAAATTAGGTTACTAAAGCAATAAATTAATAATAAAATTTGAATTAGTAATAGAATAAATAATCGAGAGCAGCCGATGGAGACCAGCAGAGAGATGCCGAGCCAGAAGAACATTCAAGCACGTGGTGCCGAACCGGCAACAAAACATCACCTCTTAAAGAAAAGAGAAAATGTAGTTCTTGATGGGTTAGGAACACAAGAGTCTATTATCCATTACTGATGCCTTGTGCAGCATGAGAACTCTGGCAGCACTAACTATAGCAGCATAGCCAACACAGCCAAGAGGCAAGAGCAAACCTGAGCCATGCGTCATAGTCTAAATCTAACTAAAAGTTTGAGTAAATAAGAAGGTTTTTTAGCCTAGACTTAAAGATCTGAAGAGTGTCTGAATCTCTAACTAAAGTGGGAAGTTTATTTCATAGATGGGGGGGCAAGTATAAGAAAGCTTTTCGCCCTGCTGTTACTTTTTTAATTCTAGGTACTGAAAGAAGTCCTGCTCCCTGTGAGCAAAGTAGTCGAGCTGGATTGCAAGATTGTAAGAGTTCACTCATATAATGTGGGGCCAGACCATGTAGAGCTTTATACATTACAAGACGTATTTTATAATCAAGGCAGAATTTAACTGGTAACCAGTGCAGAGACGACAGAACAGGACTGATATGATCAAATTTTCTAGTTCTAGTTAGCACTCGAGCTGCTGCATTCTGCACTAGTTGTAGTTTATTTAGAGATTTACTAGAACATCCAGCGAGTAAAGCGTTACAGTAATCCAAGCTCGAGGTTATAAATGCATGAACCAGTTTTTCAGCATCTTGAAAGGAAAGAATATTTCTAAGTATAGTAATGTTCGGAACTGAAAGAAAGCAATTTGTGTGATGTTGTTAATGTGCACGTCAAGGGAGAGATCTAAATACAACTTTTTTTTATGTTTAACTCGTTTTTCTGATTATCTTGTTCTATAAAATAAAATCAAATGTTTTTTCATAATTGTTTCATATTTATTTTGAAATATCCCCTAATTCTTTTGAGCAGTGTATATACTCTATTAAGGTTCCTTATTACTATTGTTTCTAATATATTACTAATATCAATAAGGCTCTGTAGTTGGTGTCAGACAATGCTGACAAATGCACCTATGTGAATTGATGCATGTTAAACAGTACGTAGTTTGATATACAGCCACTACTATTACTCTGGCATATGACTTGCCCTTATTCCAGTCCGTCAGCAATCCACACACACGTATGGACAATTTTCTACAGACGTATTCTCGTTATATAGTTCTCACCTTTAAATACTGTGGTTTTGTGAATTCATCTAGCTCTGAAGCATAGAAGATACAATGAGGGTTTGATTACATGACGCATAATGTACAAATACGTGCTCTGCTGTTTCTCATTGGGTGGTAAATGTTAGTTCAAACCCCAAAGATTGAATCAGACTTCAATCTCAATGGACTCATGCTGTGCTAACTTAGTTACATGTTTGGTGATGAATCATACTGATGAACAGAAATCATTGAGATAATTGGGATAGGATTGTTGTCATTATCTTTGGGATTTAAATGGTCAGTTTCCATTTATCAAGAGTTTTTTTGCGGAGTATAATAGATCCTATCTAGGTGTTCTAGGTATCTAGTCAGCTAGGACATCCACTTGTTTTAATGTGATGCTGAGGTCAACTAGTCAGAAAGTGAAAAAAAGAACATTACCAAGACCACATGAAGAACAGTAAAGAAACAGCTCTTCTGCAAAATTCTACGTTAATCAACTTTGGTAGTCTGGAATTATATCAAAAATATGAATAAAAATCTATAGTATTCTGCACTCCTGTGCTTAATTTGTAACACATCATAGCTCATAGTGCAACACATAATACAATAGCACTCAAAATAGAATAATTATATTACTAAAAATACTTTTTTTTCTGCATACATTTAGATCAAATTAAGCACTGTGCATGTATTTATTTATTGTAGCATATAAAATCCTTAAAAACACATTTTATTTAGAGCACATGCGATTTGACAGTCAATCAGCATTTAACTACTGTCAATCAGCATTTAAAAAAATAAAAATAAATGCTTCCCGAGTGTCCCTGAATTGCTTTAGCTATGAGAAACACAACTAATCAACTACTATTTTATTGCTAAATTTACTAGCTGTGCAACCACTAAACTACAGACATCCTGAACTGATCGATCATTACTGCAAATTATGGCCAACGTTTTCGGTAATGTGAGGAAAAGTAACAAAGCAGGTTCTACACATAACTCGCCACTGAGTGCTAAGATGATCATAGTGTGTACTGTTATGCACAATTTAACTAAAACATTTAACCACCTGCTCCTTCATAGCTCTTCTGGAGCTATTTCCAGATTTTTACATCTGGATCTGATACACAGTTTGAAAGATAGAACCTTTTGTCAGAACCCACCATTTTTTATTGTGTGCGAAAGTTTTGGAACAGGTAAACTTAAAATAGTTTATCTGAATAAGACAATATCTCTTGGGTCTCCCAATCCGTTTGGCTTCCTCTTCCTAATTTAACATACAAAATGTTTTGGTAGGCTTCTGAGTTCACAGACATTCAGTGCTATGTATTGTTTGAGTAATCAATGTGAAAGGACACACTTGGGCAATGAAACACACAAATGGGTGGGTTCAGACAGAAGGAACAGGAACTAGGCAGAAAATACTATAACTACTCTGGAAATACTTTGTGCTGATGGGAGAGCCTTTCAGTAGGTCCAAAATCACAGCATAAAATTTCTCGTAAAAAATCTGTTTAAGAATTATGTATGCAAATTGCTTTATTAGAGACTTTTAGTGCCTTCTCCAGATATATGCCTCCAAACAGTTCTGGCTCTAAGCTCTACAGTCAGTTCTTTCCTCTTCAATCTTCTCTTAAAATCAATTTATAAATCATGTTTAATCAACAGAATGGAAAAATATTAAAGATGATCAAGAGAAACGGAATGACAGAACCAAATTCGAAGTGTCTTAGTAAAGGGTTTGGATAATTCTGTCCTTGCAAAATTTTAGTTTTTCATTTTTATTACATTTGCAAAGCTTAAAATTCTATTTCCACTTTCTCAGTATTGGTTATTAATGGAAAATGTAAAAAAAAACATAGGATCTGATGACTAATAATGAATTGCACATAAATATGTGTGTATGTGCAGGGGACTGGACATACTCCTAGGATAACATGTAATGTAATGCAGCATATGTTCAGGCCGTGGATAATAAATTGCAAAAAAGAAAAACTACACCACATTATGGTGATTTTGACAGGTCTAAACTTAATAGCTCTCAATACGTCTACTTTATGTGCAGTATCAACCACAATCCGTTTAGAGTTATGAAAGGCATTGCTATGAATATGAACGTTCACGTTAAGTGTTTTTCTGTGACAAATTCCTCCCACTGTCTCATTATACATGTCATACAGATCTGAACACTACAATTAAATGGTGTTTCCTTTCTGAAATGTTTTTTGAGTAGAATGTAGTATTTACATAATTACTTTACACAGCTGTCATCTTAGTAAAAATAAAAAAAAATACTTGCACTGGAGAGCAGAGGTTTGGGGAGATCAGACAGAATGAAAGAGCCATGGTATTCTGTCTGATAAAGTTACATTAGTGCCTAAGTCCCACATGAGTTATTTATGATGTTCCATCAATGCATTGCCCACACAATCAGACATATGAGATAGTTAGTTTCTTTGAATTGTCTTTGTCTGTTCTCTGATGAATTAGATTGCATACATTGTATTTTTGAGGTGTTTTTGATTTATTTTTGAGATGCTTGTTTCATTTTGCTTTAAAGCCAAGATAATAAAAATCCATTCTGAGAAAGGATCTGCAGTGAAATCCCTACATCTTTTCATTTATTTTTACTCTTTTTTACCTTTCTGAGTGGGACACAAGCTTTGTTCCAGTACTTTAAAGTAATCATTGAATATTTAACATCCCCCAGTAGTCTCCTGCTAGGAATACATGATAGACATCAGCTGAAATACCTGCATGAGCAAGACTGCAGTCTAAGAGAATAAAAAAGTCTGGATCAGAGACGGGCAACCTTGTAGAAGCTGGCAATGAATCTTTTTTTTTTGCAACTATGCTTAGATGTTTGACTTTCACCATGAAATTTCAAACTTTACCATGGATTTTTGCAATGTGTTGAATGCATTTCAACATAGCATTTTTTAAACATTACTCCTTAATTAACACAGGATTTGAATCACTAGATTAAGTGCATATTTTGTCCTCAATTACTAATGCACGAGGTGTGATTGTGGAACTGTAAAGGTGGATTACTTTAAGAATTTTGGGTTAGGTTTTTTGACTATTGTTTTCCAGAGATTCTGGAATTGGAGAGTCAACAAAATGGTGAGGCAGCATGGAGAGATTGTGTAGTATAGTTTCCAAAACTGAGATTGACTTCACATCATGACTATTCATGTCGTTACATCAGAACTAGCCAGTCACTCATACCTGGCTAGTTTGGAGCATCCAGTTAACCAAGCAGATGTTCAGAAAAACCGAACACCCACGGGTGTGTGTAATCTTACATGAACTTTGATGGTGAACATGGGCTTTATATAATTCTTGATTGACTTCAGATGATGGTGTGGGTGTTGTCAAGGAGAAATTGCTGACTGGGTAACTGGAAAATTCAATCTGTTACAAAAGCTGAATACATGGAGCAAGCTGTTTTGGGAGATAGAGAGAAGATCTGAGAGAATTAGTAAGTTGTGATCACCCTTATTATGATGAATTTGAATCTCTGCCTATGTTCATATTTAGAAATTTAAGACAGAAACTCACTCACTTTCCACATGTGCATAACTTTCTCACACGTGGACATTTTAGAGAAGCCAACTGAACTAACACAAGTGTAATGTGGAAGGAGGCTATAATACACAGAGACAATTGTCTTATTGGCTTATTGATACAAATAATTAGAAAAAAATGGGTGGGTATAGAAAGTGCAAAATTAAAAAAGTTGTGTGTTTGGCACGCAGAGTTTGAACAAACAGAGTGCAAGAAGGTAATAGCTAGTGATGCTATTGAAAGCACAAACCAAAAGGCACAGTTCAAAAACAAGCAAATGAATCCAAAACTAGGCTATGGCAAATGTAGAACGACTGAGATAGGCAAGGGAGTACCAAGACTTTACAAAAAACTGGAGTATGACCTTATATAACTAGAAAAAATAGCCATCATGGCTATCATGTGATCGGTGGGTTATTATTCTGGTGACTGCAACCTCTGGTGGTGTGGAGGGGGATAGTCAGCTGTTGATGTGACAGTGTTACATTTATTTGACTTTTATTTAATTGCATACGATATCAACCTGTCTGCTCAACTAAATTTAATTTGTTAAATACATATATTCCTACATTTCAGAACAGATACAATGTACAAAATAATTTGGGATGCAGACAATTTAGGACTTAAAGTTAAACTAAATAATTATGTGATCTTAAACAGGTGATTATAATCTTATGCTACTAAAGCAGTATGTACAAATGGCTGAGTAAGGAGAAAAGGATCTCTCATTTGTAAACAAATGCATGAGGGAATTATGTTTAGAAACAATGCTCATCAAAGAAAGAATGGAAGAGATTTGCACAATTCTTCCTCCATAGTGCATAATTTATTAAAACAATTTCGGAAATCTGTAAGAATTTCAGTACATAAAAGGTGCAGGCCTAAGCTGACCCACTGATTTTCGATCCCTCAGACAGCACTTCATTAAGAACTGCTATTCATCAATAGTTGATATATCTAAATTGACTTTGTATTATTTGCCAATCCTTTGTAAAACATTTACAATTGCCACTGGCTTGCACTAGTGTGCCAAAAGTAAACCTTATGTTAACCAGCTCCAGAAGCAACGTTGAGTTCTACTGAATTAACATGTTGGAAGGATCATAATACAGGGGAAACATACATTTTGCTCACACAAATCGGTGTTCTAGATTTATAATTTTTTTAATGTGCATAGAATTTTAAAAATGTACACATGACAATGGCAGCTCTGTAATTTTGAACACCTTAAAATGTTTAAAAACGTGTATTAAGGAAGAGTGGGACAAAAAAAAAGTTCATTGCTTAGTATCCTTGGTGCAAAAAAAACTTAAGGATGGAATGGCCACATTACAAAGAGGTAAATGTTTTACCACCCCACCTTTTTAGAATGGGTTACATACTTGAAATCAGGAATGGATGTATATAATATTATTATATTAAATGTAATTAAATTAACTTTGAACATGAATTATCTTGGGAATATTATACTGTCTGGAATGGAATGTATATGTAAGGAACACTACATTTACGTTTTTATTATTTGAGTTTGTATATTTTATATCATATCAGTGCATAAACATCAATGTTATTATTTGTTAAACAAATTGTTGTATAATGTCAGTATATATTAAGAAGGTGTGCACACTATGCTGCTTACAAAATAAAATATTTAAATATCCCCTAATTTTTGTGAGCAGTGTAATCCAGTCTCTAATGCTAACAAAGTGACTAATGCAACAGAGAAAAAGTGATTAATAGTTTTGCACAGAGAACCACGTATGATATTAATTATGGCACACAAACCTGCAAAGTAGAAAAAAAAAACAAATATTTTTCTGATTTATTGTTTGTTGAAATAAATGTTCACACAAATTCAGCTCTTTATTCGCAGAAAGATGAATCTCACACATTAGTGTCTCCAGTCCATTAGCTTCATTAGTCATAACCTTACTGTTAATGCCACACTAGGACATTAATAGACCTAATAACCTGCAGTGTGTGTTTATTTGCATATGTGCTGCTTGTCCCACTTTTAATTAGTCTAAGTCATTTCCCATGGTGCTCATATATCAAATTTAATATTCTCATCTATAACCTCAGCATGGACACTGAAAATGTCATCTGGTCCTTGTCCTGGTCCTGGTGTTGGAAAAGATTACATGAGCTTCAAGTTCCATACCCTCCCTGGACCATCCATGTTTCTCCTTCCTACAAAGTGCACCATCAGTATTTTTTCAAGACAACAGCACTGCAGAGTTGCTACTCTCTCTTAATTCACTGCTCTCAGAAGTGCTGTGGGCATTCCAGAGAATGCCTGCCATAAGTAATGCAGAGACAGGCCCATTAAGCATCTTACAGGTCCTTGCCAAAATGCTGTGAAATGGGCATGTATCCAACAATCCATCATCAATGGCTTACAATGTAATGAAGTTAATTAATCCGTGCTTAAAGAGTCTCTAGAATTTCAATATGCCTAGTTATTAGTAATATACCATGTTTTTTTTTTTTACCTAAAATATGGCTAATTTGACATGTTATTTAATCTAATTAGATTTAAAAAGTTATTTATTTGTGTGTAAGTATTGGAATAATAATTGTTCACTGGTCACTAAATTAGATAAATCCAGAGTGGACAATTATATATAATCCACAAGTATTTTCTTACATTCTGTATTATTATTTGTTTATAATAACTCTGTTTATGCTAGACCTTAATACAGTCTCTATGTAAACAACAACAGTATTATTTATAATGCAG
>JAUZST010009807.1:0-65907 GCA_034779995.1 Parotocinclus haroldoi | reverse complement strand
CACGCACTCTCACTCGCACGCACTCTCACTCGCACGCACTCTCACTCGCACGCACTCTCACTCGCACGCACTCTCACTCGCACGCACTCTCACACACACACTCTCACACACACACACTATCACACACACACTCTCACACACTCTCACGCACATAATTCTTGTTGTCATATTATATTGCACCTATATTAAAAAGAGAAACCTGAACATAACTACTGAACCATAAAGTGAAGCATTACATAGTGCTGTGGCTCAGTGTGGCTCAAATAACCAAGTAGAAATTCATAGTAAAAGAGAGAGCACAGAGAGCAGTACCTTGTACCTTGTCCGGGATACACCACAATCTCTGCAAAAATGTACCACAGTCCTAGCTATCAGTACAGCAGCATGAACATGGAGGCAACAAAACAACCTAGATTCTCTTAAAATGGGTTTTTGCAGGAATAATTCTGGTATTTTCCTCCCCACTTGATTTTTACAGACTTTCACTTAATTTATTAAACAATAAACTTATAAATTAAACAATGAAACTAAAAAACTGTAAAAAAATAAAATAAAAATAAAAATTAAAAATACCTGTTCAACTAGTCTTGGTAGATACTGAACAATTTACTCATGTAAATACGCTGCTCACAAAAATTAGAAACATTTCATTTTGAACAATCCCCTCATTATTGTGAGCAGTATACTAACATAGAATATTATTGGAAGAATTAATATATGTCAAAACAATTTAGGTATAATTTAAAACAGTTACTGCAACAACTAATCTACAAGCCAAGACTATATCCAAAAGGAATGGTGTGGATAATACACCTAATACATTCTGAAAGAGCATAACGGTTCTAATATCGTCACTAAGAAACAAAGGAAGCCACTTAAAGTCCTGTGAATGGCAACGCTGGGGACCACTTGTCACAGCATAAACAGTTATTGCAAATGAAAGGTAAGCACAGAGCCTACTAAAGGGCCTACACCAGACATCCTGATCTAAGGTCAGCAGGAATGCTCAGCAGTTGAAGAATCTGAGCAGTGATTCAGTCTGTCCTCTTGCCCTTTTTATAACATAGAAAAGCTGTCTAAAGCTTCACATGAACAATAGAATGCTCTTGAGTCTGCTGGTGTAAAAAAAAATGAAAGTCAGACTGAACTAAGTAATAAATAGATAAACAAATGAAGGATTTGAGCATGGCCATATGGTGGGGAGGTAGGTTTTCCTGGATAAATGATGACAGAACATTGCAAATCCTTCAAGTAACTTCTGCTGAAGATAAACGAACGTTAGTACACAGCTGCCAGTTTTATCAGATTACCGGTTTTGAAACTAAGCATAGCGTAAACCAACTCTAACGAGTTCTGACAAATGGTTCAGATAACAGGAGCCCATTATTTCCTAAGTGGATTATCTCCTATGGCGAAATTCCTACCTGGTAACTCACTAACATCACTTGCCAGCTTGCAGCAGTGCTGCTGGGAATTTTTGATAGGAGTTACTGCATGACTGTTATCTATGAATTGTGCAGGGTTTTGCCTCTCTAAAAAGCAAGGTCTGTTCATCACGCCTACCAGCATCTGAGTCCGTTTTTTTTCTGTCTCACAGCTGTTTCTTCTAGTGACAAATGCTACTACATGAAATAAACAACTGTCTCCTCATAATTAACCCCTGAATAAAACAGAAGGATGTAACTTAGAACTAATTTAAAGTTTGATTTGCTTTTATTACATACCTGACATTTGTTATAGGTGGTCAATGGATTTGATATTGAGTTTGAGGATTAGCATAAACCATACAATCTGTGTTGTTTTATTTAATTAATTTCAAACGTCACGGTCCATGGCTATTCCCCAAAAAACAAGGTTTCGAAGTTATGCGTCAGTCACATTCACACCGGGCCAATTTAGACCGGCCGAATGCCCAAACACATCTTTGGGATGTGGAAGAACACTAGAGCACCTGGAGTATACTTATATTGATGCAGGGAGAACATGCAAATTGCACACAGGCAGAGTCCAAGGACGACAGCAACACAGGCATCTATGGAGCGGAGAGGCGCTACAGTGTTGCCCAACGCATGCAAGGGACTTTAGATAGCTGGGTTTACCTGTACTTATACTAAACACTCAATTTAACTGCAGCACAGAGATACTGCATGTTAAAACATCAGAAATGGAAAGAATAGAGCTCATGACCCTGACAGGCTTGTGTGTGTGTGTGTGTGTGTGTGCGTGTCTCAGTGTTATGTGACAGTAGGCAGTACAACACCTTAGCTGATCAGAAATGGCATATGCTCTGAGCAGTCCCACAGTCTCTCCTGAACTCGACCATCTCAAATTTCAGCAGCTGGTCAGCTAAGCACACATGTAACCATACTATCCATAAACCTGTACAGTACAACTGCTTAATCCCGTCATATTGCCATATCATCAGTCCAGCACTGACAAATGATATGCGGCTAACATGGCACCATTGTAGATCTGCCCGATTCTGATGGTTACGCTGGAGCAGATATGGTGACCATGTGTTAGTCTATGTGCCGATGTTTCCATAACAACGTTAAGCATGTGGAGCGAACTCTTAAACGGTATATAAAAGAAATGTGTTACATACACTGCAAAGACAAAAATATTGGAACACCTACAGAAACTTTTAGGACATCCCATTCTAAATCCATAGGCATTAATATGGCGTGAGCATCTGCTGAATGTAATTATATACACTTGAAAACAGAAATTTCCAAGCACCCAAAAGAAAATACAGTTCATAACTTGAAACTTTCCACCAGAGCTAGGCCTTGATGTAAATTAAGTCTTTATCAGCAGAGTGATTGTTTTGGAGTATTGGAATTTTTGGTTAACACCGTCACAATTTATTCAGCCCACATACAATATTTCTCATTTTAACATTGCATTTCATAACATTTGCATTCAACATCACATCATAAAGACATCACTCAAGGCTCTCGTGTTTCTGCAAAACAAAAGTGCTGTCTGGCATTAGGAAACAGGCGATGACCAAAAGAACTCGCACCTCACAGTCCAGCATGGAGGTGGATAGATGATCATGTGGTGAACCTGAACAAGATAATGATCCCAAGCACACTTCCAAGTCAACCAACGTTTGAGCTTTTTCGAAAGTCTTCAGGTTTTAATCCCAAAGAAAACCTTTGACGAGATTTTAAAAAGCAGTTGCAGCACATAAGCCATGAATACCCAATGAGATCATGCAAATTATGCAAAGACTAATCAAATAAGTGTCAGAAGCTTGTCAGCACTTATCAAAATCATTTTTTCATCAGTTGTTAAGGCAAAAAGATACAGCAAGTACTGAGGGTGCATTACAGTGCACATGGTCTTTTACCAAGAGAACTAGATGCTCTTCGTGTAAACTCAACTATGTCAACTATCAAAATTCCCTTTATATAACATTATATATAGTATATCTGAATACTCCAGATTGTATTACAACCCAGTATTTATTTAAAGGGTAAATATTTGTTGAGAAAATACAACAATTAAACAGTAGTTTTGCTGACCTAGGACAAGCCCACTAATGCCTCTGAAGATGCCGAGCACACATTTGGTCACTGCATTAGCTAAAATTCAGAACGCAACGAGAGATACATTTAACTTGATAGAATTCCCATAAGTAGGCCACTGTGCAGCTTCTGTTTATTCAGTACCTGTGATATGCTAAACTTAAGGCCTCCATACTGTTGATGTTTAGGTTATGTGTCCATCTGTGTCCCTTGTCAATCAGCTGGAAGCCCAGCTCCTGCACCTGTCCATAATACTGGAACAGACCCCATCATTTCTAGAACAGGAGCTCACAATTCACACGTAGCGCATTTTTACTGACCTCATATGACCCAGTAAACAAGACAACATTTATGCCCTCAGAACCAAGTCTTACTTGGCTAATTCTAAACTGAAAAAAAATCTAAAGTGACAGGCTGTAAAAGGTCACCTGTAATCCTCTGTCAGATTTAATAATCACAACGATTTTAAGCCTAGAATCACACCTAGAAAAAATCCAAATAAAGCTATCCAGGAAAGATCAGAAAGGCTGTCCAGATGGTGTGTGCAGTGTGTGTAAAAGTGAAGAGAAGACTGGAAAAAACGAGTATATAAAAAAGGCAGGAATAATCAGTGTGACAGGAACAGGCATCTGAATGCTATTGATATAATTTCTTGCAAAAGTTCCGGCACCCCTGGCAAAATGGAGTTTAATTACGTTTAATGAGTTGCTAATTCCAACAAAACCCAACCTTCGCAGGGAACAAATTTAATCATGGCATTTCTGTGCATACGATGGCAAACTGGCTGTAAAATATAATCTGAATGTGCCATGAGGAAAATATTGGGCTTCCAAGAGGATTTACTGGTGTAGTATAAACGTAACTAAATCAGAAGAACTTTTGCAAGCAGTTGCAAGTCGTTCTGGATAAGGGCGTCTGTTAAAAGCTGTAAGTGTATAACAGTGCAGAAGTTCTGCTGCTTTCCATTCCACTCACATTGGCTAGATTGTTCCAATAATTAACAATCAGGGAAGTCACATTTCCATTATTTCTTACAGAAATAAACACAGTATCTTCCAACATCTTAAAACCTCTAACTAGTGCTGGGTTATGCCTGTCGTCGACACCAGAATGTTTATATTCTGCATGGTGGTTTATAGACCAAGATCATTGTCGAGCTGTCTCTAATAACAACCAATCTCTGACATGGTTTACAGATTGCCATCATTTGAGCAAGATCCTTCTGTGATTGGAATGTCTAGCAAATAAAACTAACGGCATAGATAGCGAGACTGGTAGTGTCTGTATTTTGTCTCCTGGCGCAGTTTGTTCACTCATTTGCAAACACTCAAGTACATGTGCAGTAGTCTGTCCTGACTGGCTACCTGACACAAAGAATACAGGACTCAAGAATACAACTCTTAAGTTATGTATGTGATGTTTTGTTGTTTTTTGTATTTTTATTTTTTATTTTTTTTGGGGGGGGGTTTGCAAAGTGACTTAAATTAGATTGCACATCATTAAAACGACAATTAATGATCGCTTTGTTCATGTCTGGCCTGTACCTCAGCCGATTCAGTGGATCAGGAAATCAGTGATTAAGGAGCTAGAAAATTGATCAGATGGTACAGGGTTCAGGCCACAACACTACAAAGTGCTGTTATCGGGCCCATAAATATTAATTGATCAGAATTTTGATGGTGGGTTGGTACTTCGTTAACAAAACCTAGTCAAATCTAAAAACTACAACACATAATACATTGTGGTAACAATCCCTTCATAGGTAAATCTGTCAATACTCCAGAAGGCAATAGTTCAACTCTCTCTGAATCTTTAGAACTAGTACTGTCTGGCCTGAGCTCATTCATGCTGATTTTACCACTTGGTAATTCAACTCTCATGTAAAAACATATGTGCTGAATAATACATTGAATGAAACACACTAAAAGACAGCTAGAAAGTCCTGGGTTTCAGAAGTGTCTCTCTAATAGCAGATTAGTTGTTGGGGATGGTTTAACACTACTAATACTACTAAATGGAAGGATGAGAGTTCAAATCCTGCAACTATCGGGCCCCTAAGAAAATCCCTTAAATGTCAACCATCCAGAATAATTGTAAGTCACTCTGGATAGAGGATGTGTGCTAAATACTGTAGTGGTAAATAAAACAGTAAAGGTAAGGGTCCATTAACAAAGACAATTAAATACACTTGCTGTTGGGATGCGGGATCACCTAGCACTGATCTCTCCACAGCATCAGCAGCAAGATTTTATAACATCGTAAGCATGGACTGAATACACTACTGTCTTACATCATCAGACCTGGTTTATATAAACAACTAATGCTTTTGGGGTTGCATCTATACAAAGCAGCTGCTTTATTTATCGTAACAGTGAGACACGAAACGTAAAACCGTACTAAGCAGTACGTAAAATAAATACGTTCACGTTAACTGATGGTGCATACTGTTTATTATTATTAGGGGAGTAAGCAGTTTGAGACGCAGCTTGTCTGCATGATCTGCGGGCTTCATGTTCGCTCCCTCCACCCCATCTTCCCTTGACGCTTTAACTGCCACAGCAACGGTACCTTTCACTCCAAGCGGGGTAAATAACGGGGTAATTCATTCAAATGGGGAGCTACTGAGCAAGTGTTGGCCGTCAAGTAGCCACAATTATTTAAATGATATGTAAATAACGTAAAATTGCACCACTTACCCATTTGCTTAAGAGTTGTTGAGGTCCAGTAGACTTTATGTGAATTCAGAGACGATTTTAAATCCGTAAATCTCTATTTAAATGATGTATGGTGGATGTGACAGGAGGATCTCTGATGCTTCTAGGTTGGCTTGGCAGATATCCGGGCAAGGCCCACCTTAACCCACGCTGCTCTGGAGAGACACTCTGCACACTCTACTTCTAGTAGAATATCGAATTTAGACAGGTGTCCAAACACAGCTAGAGATTCATCGCCCTCTCTGCAGATGGCCGCCGTTATGTAACTCTATCCGGAGAGATTCCCGTCAAATAACCGGCCATCAAAACAGCAAACCGTACTATGCACTTCCTCCTGCCGGGGCTTTCACACCACCGAAACTGAGAGCGGCTATTCCCCGCCTACCTCCTCACTGATTGGATAGCACAGGGCGCCGACACCCTAAAATTGTCTTTGATTGGTTAAGAGAATTAACAGTGTTCCTGGTCCATGCCTTTCCCGAGATTTATCCCACCACCACTGCTTTGGTCTTTAGTGCTAATTATTTATATGAATGATGTTAATTGTATTAGCATTTTAAAAAGTCGAACGCTACAATGCAATATATTACACGCTTTTACATCCATTCTGTTTATAATTATTGAAATTCAGTACAAACCGTCTTTGAAAATATATTGCTGATGTATTGCTACCTTTAGAAAAGAATACACCTTCTAAAACAAGTTGAATATTTTCTTTAGAACCAGACCCCTAACCACTGCGCCCCCGTGTCCCCGTACAGGTCCAAGATCCCTGATTCAATCCCAGCTCTAGGTTATGCTCCGTCAGTGTAGAGTCTGTATTTCCTCCCCGTGTCTGTGTGGGGTTTCTCTGGGTACTCCTGTTTCTTCCCAGATTGCAAAGAGTATTAGGTCAAATTGGTGTTTCCAAAAGTACCCTTAGTGTGAGAGTGTAGATACTCTGGCCATCTTTGTTCATCAAAATCTCAGCCTTTCTTGGATGTTGCTTTTGGACCAAATCATGAATACAGTTACCTTTTAACCTTTTTATCTGTGTGTCATCACATCATTATTTTAATATTTAACAACTTTTTTTAGAATGTGTTGCAGGTCGGAAAAACAGGAATGGATGTTGATTAACAAATAACAATTAACTTGACCAGAAAAAAAACATAAAATATCTCAGATTCATACTGTCTGCATTGAAAGAGTAAAAGTAAAAAATGTAACAAAAAAAATAGAGATTGGACCTCAAACCCTATTGCTCTGTTGTTTAAAACTTTTATAAACCTGCACATATTCCGTTCAGTTTCCGTTTAATCCAGCACAGGAACGTTATTGACTACGGTAATCACTACAGATTCAGCAGGCAAAGATTTATTTGGGGTTGATTTTATATTATACATATGATTCATTGAGTGCCAAATGGGTTGTGACTTTTAGGAGACCAATCTGCACCTCCTTGGCATCAGCCCTAGTGAGAAGCACGTGCTGCAGTAAAGACCAATCCTCTAAGATGCAGTGCCCTCTAAAGGCCATTTTATCTTCCACCCGAGCCTCCTTTGAAATTCAGTATGTTCAAAATATTTTGTCCACAACATAAAAAATTACATCATTTGTTAAAGATATGGTTCGGTTCCATCTTCAAGAATAATTTTTTGTCAAACGCAAAAATTCTTATCCTGCAACTATGCACAAAAATCTAAATATTATACCACACGCACATATATATATATATATATACTCTTGACAAAAAAACAGCCAGAATTGTCAGATTACAGTATGAATAAAGGTGTGGTCTGATTAGCCACTGGGTCTTGCCACAGGAGGACATAAAAGTGCTTCCCCCATTGCACTATAACAAGGCTCTCAGGGGCTACTTTCAGGTAGTCTATCTCTTGGTGAGAGATTGTTGACTGCTACACGTGCCTCTATTCAAACATGCACATTCAAACACATTTTCCTTAGTTGACAAACTTCGAGAGGGGACGTGTCATTAGACTGAGAGAAGCAGAATGGCCATTTCAAATAATTGCCAGCCAGCTGGGGTGTTCTGACCTAGCTGTTAGGAGATGTTGAGAGCAGCGGTCCTGTGAGGGGACGTACACTCAGCAAACAGACTCTGCACAGTCCAGAGAGAACCACAGTTTTGTTGTCCTCCAGCCAGACACAGGTGGCACCTGGCCTGTACCTTTTCCTGGTGCTTAGCAAAAGGAAATTAGTTGCCGCTGTGTTTAAGACAGCTAACTTCTAGATGTCGCTAGAAGTCACTCTTCATATGATTTGTATTTTAATATATCTTTAAGAATGATCAGTATAAGACAATGGTCTAACACACAAGACTGGCTGATCATTGACTTCTTATTTTGAAATAATGAAATAATTGAATTTTCCTTGCATTAAAACTATGCAACTATGCAAAGACTTAAGAGATACTACTAGTCTCAAGACCATAAACAAGCAGTCTTGGTCTGGACCTCGTTTGGACATGGTCTTGTCTCTGGTTAAGGTGTGCTAAAGTTAAAATTGTTGTGGAGACAAGCCAATCCAATCTGTCTATCTAAGGTAAAGTTTATTGCAAACTCAACTTTTCCCCATTGTTTATTGAATATTAACAACCAAATCAAACACAGTAAATCAGTTTGTCCACATTGATAAATCAAATCTGTTCCTATATTGGTTAGAAGGGAAAAACAAGTTACTGCTCTTCTCATTCAGTATCCAGTAATGAAAATTTTATTTTGACTGACATTGCGTTTGTGCATTTCTTCCCACTCACTTTACTTAAAATAGTTTGGAATAGTTTTTTGTTTGTGAGCAGATGAAAAGGTTATTATTATATTTCACATTTAACAATAAAAATGGTTAGAACATATATTTCTGGCTGCTGTTGAACGAATTCAGTTTATGTAGTCACACTTTTTAAAATTACATTTGAGTGATGAAGGTAAACAGAATCATCACCATCATTTGCTTTCAAGGTTACATTGCCTTAGTTTAATATAATGTAAGAGTGTAATAATTGATAATAATTTTAAGCTATATATCACTCAATGCTATCATTTACAAAATATAAAAATCTACAATGGCATTGGTAAAAAACATGGCATATATAATTCATGATAATGAATTCCAAATGTATTGTTTTCCATTTTCTTATTGTATGATGAGAAAAAAGAATTAGCATTAGCAACTTGATTCATACATTCATACATTTTTGTGAAGATAATAAATAACTCAAGTTTTACTGAACATTTTACACATGCATACAGGTATTTCCGAATTCTACTGGAAGGTATTGTAAACATTGCAATACACACAAAAGTCCTTATTGGACAAAACTAAATAAAGTGACAAATCACCTTTAGGATGATTATGTTGTCTTTAATTTTACTGTATAACAGTATTAGTTGCTTTCTACATTTACTGCTCACAAAATGATATTTAAAAATGAATGAATGAACGTCATGAAATATCCCCTCATTTTTATGAGCAGTGTATTTGGTCACATTTGCCTCTCTGCATTAGATATTTTTGCAACATTATGATACTCGGGTGCAGCATACTGTTGCTCAGTCAGGTTTTTCTACAAACAAAAAGAATACACGAAAAGTTGTGACTTTGTGAAGTTCCTAACAAAGTTCGTCATCCCTGTCTTTAGATCCTACATGTTACATGTACATCATGCATTATAAAGTACATTGTATAAGAACTCTTATTTACAATTGCATTAAGTATAAAAGGCCATTAGGTGGCAGTGTTCATCACCGAGGTAATCATGGCGCGCTGGTTTCATGTGATTTTTATTTTATTTTATTCATGAATTACACTATTTATATTTTGTATAAGAAAACTCTATTTGGATAATATTATGACAGTGTTTGCTATATTTCGCTTCTACACTGCTCACAAATATTTGGGGATATTTCATTATGGTATATTTTATTTTAAAATATCTTTATTACTTTTTGATTTTTTGTGATCACCATTTTCTTAGCTAGAAAATATCAGACCATGATTCAAGCTGTCTGTCCAACTTTTGTTTCAGGACACTGGATTGTATTTTATTTTAGAAAATACAGAACACAATCAAACATAATCAAACTGAAGATTGTTTGTAATCTTAAATATTGTAAAATGACAGGGTATTCCTCACAGTACATTTAGACTTACAACTGGTACATTAATAAGGGATTCACCAATCTTTTTTTATTATTTTGGATGATTATGAAATAACGATGTTGAAATAATGAGGTAGTGTAAGAGTAACTGGGACCAGGGAGAGACCAAATGGAAATAATAGGAATGAAAATGGTTTCAGCCGTGAAGATGAAGCTGGGTATAAAGGAATTTTGGGGCTCAATTACTTATTCAATTGTTGCATGGTTTGCTGAACTTTCAGTACAGTGTAAGTATGTTTCTGGGTTATTTTAAAATATTATTTTCTTTAATTTAGTAGAAGTTTTTTTTAAACAGCATTCTGTTTTCAATCATTTTAAATGTATAACATAAAAAAGACACACACCAGTCGCCTCATTAGCAACTGCTTATGCAATTATCAAGCCAATATCCAGTCCTGTCCTATGACATAAAACATGCAATGATTTGCAATAATTACATTTCTGATTCTATATGTCAGTTAATTTAACAATGAATTATTTTTTATATGATAGGAAGAAGACTGCTGACAACCTGTAATGATGTAAATAATAATAAATAAATAATAGTAAATAATAATATGCAAACCATATAATCATATGTTATAATAATATTGTGTGATTAAAATGTCTATTTTATAGGGTATTTTTTAGCATGTTGACCACCCTAAGTACTTGCGGACAAAATGTTTTTATTTATATTAACTATTGTACAAAATAACTCTGCTGTTAATTATTTTAGCTCTGGTTGGCCATGCCTTCAGTCAGTAAATACACAAAATAACACTAGGAAGTGGGAACTTGATACTGCATAACCGGAATGATGAATAGTTCACATTACTGAATTTGATCTAAGTTTAAATGTAATATTTCAATAGTCAATGTTTCAATATCCTTTGGTGAAAAGCCTAAAGGGCTAGAATGCCACCAACAAAAGAGTTGGAAGGAAATAAGCTACAAATGTAATTACCTACAAATTTTACCGATATTTTTGGTAAATAATCCATCCATCCATCATCTTTCACTTAATCCACATGAGGTCTCTGGCCAGCCAGTGCCCACCCAGCAGCTCTGGGTGCAAGGGCAGGAACAACCCTAGACGGGGTGGCAATCCATCTTAGGGCACACTCACACACAGTCACTTTAGAGACACCGGTTAACCTAACACGCCTGTTTCTGGACTGTGGGAGGAAACTGGAGTACAGTTGTTAATATGCACGGGGAGAACATGCAGACTGAAACGACCTAGACCGCTCCGCCCTGGGACTGAACCCAGGACCTTCTTGCTGTGCTACCCACCGAGCCACTGTGCTGCTTTTGGTAAGTAATGATAATAATAATTAATATAATCATTTATAATAAGGCCATTAGGTGTACATTGTGTTTATGAAACACATTGATTTCAAAGAGCACATTAAACTGCTTAAGTCAAGACATAATCTGAAAGTGCAGCAAATTGCATATATGTCCTATGCAAAGCAAAACCCCTGTATCACTAAATAAGACATGCAGGAAAGTGTCTGGTATGGAAATATTGCTGCACAGATCCACTGAGTGCTGCTTACCCTAATATAGCCTGTATGCATGAGAGGAAAACAAGGATTAGGGTTATGCAAAAACACTAAGATAAGCCACTGGTATTTTGGAACTATTTTGTATGATCATAAGAAACATGAAGAAAGTATGAAAACTATCTATAAATAGCTTTATCTGTAATTGCCAAAAGCCTGGAGATAATGCACTGGGGTTGTGTGGAACCAGTGGCACTAGAAATAACGTACAACCTGGGAGTTGAATTCTCAACTCTCAACAAATCTTGAATCAATTGCTTATTTTAAAAAAAAACTTTTATTAGTATAACATTTATATCACTGGGGCTTTAATGACTGATTTGTTTTCAATAGATTTTTTAAGTTGATCTTCACTGTTCCCAGAAATCTGCAAGATGTTACATTTATGCCATTTAGCAGATGCCCCTCCAAAGCAACTTAGAACTGATATAATCCAAGAAATTGTGGGTTAAGGCTCTTGCTCAAGGACCCAACAGTGGCAAATTGGCAGAAGTGGAATTTAAACCCTAGTTGCACTGGTGTAGATTGCAGTAACTTACCCGCTAGGCTACTACAACAATATTTCTAGAAGGGTTTTCCTACAGTGTAAAACTTGCAAAATCACCAGCCACATGTGCTGTGTGTTTTCGTTTTTTTTATCCATTAAAACAGTAAAAGATTACACCAGAAGCATATGACACAAAACAAACCAAGTCAAAAGATAGCATTTTCAAGTACAGTTTAGAATCTAATATAATGTATCTAATGCTAGCCTTCCCTGATCTTTCCTGATCAGGTTGTTGTAGACTGGTTCAGTTTGACATATTGATGATACTTGCCAGATGTTATTTTTAAACAAAAGTACGAATGTAATGTATTTTCTAATAAAGAGAGTGAGAAATATGTATGTATAATCATTATACCATTGTCAATAAGACCTGGCTAACGTTCACCATTCCATTCCATGGCAGACAAGCCAGTGAAATTCTCCAAAAATATAACCATTTGTTCATAAACTCAAACAGTGGCGAACTGCCTTGTTGGGGACGTGGAAACCTAATCGCTGATGTATTCAGTACCGCTCATTCTCCTGCTACAGATTGTCTGCTGATCCCCTCATCTGTATGCTTCGTATTAGAAACCTGTTAGCTGAATGTGGCTAAAATGATAGAAATGACTCATTAGACGGTAGCTACATTTTTATATAATCCTGAAAGTTTATATAATCTATTGTGTAATACAGTGTACATTGTGTGGGCACTGTCCTTTGATATTAAACCAGGGTTCCTGTCTGCTTCCCTATCTCACTCTCACTGACTCCAACACATGTGACATGCACAATTCTAGAATATTCCATATTTGCTTATAGACCTTCAAAGATCAAATCTGTCACAACCTGGTCAAGGAATGAGAAATATCTAAAACAATCTCAAATTATCTTTTTTTTTTTATCTTAAATACTGGATGCGCAGCAGTACGGCAAAATACGATTCGATGGAGTATCTTAAACATTTTTCCTGCATAGTCTGCTGCTTTAAAGTAACATTTTTTTGTTTTGTACTCGGAAGATCACAGAGATGAGTTCACACTGACTATTAAACATTCATAAAGCACTTAAATCGCACAGCCAGTTACACTTTAACCACTGAAGTCTAAACACCCTTTCTGGAGCAACATTTATAGGTAAATCTTCATCTAAGACTGGGGAAAAAGTGACAATCATGATCCCATTGCAAGCACACAAATGCTGCAGCCAGGGAGGTTGGTCAAAGGTTATCATGACCACAAATCCTTTTTGAGCACCTTCCCTCCTCCCTTTAGCTTGCTTATTACACGTTCATTCCTCACACACTTTGCTTAGACTCGAAGCTCCTGCCTCCCACCCCCACCCGCCCTGCTGAATCTGACAGCGGCACCCTTTATAAAGCCGCCAGGTTGCGTTTCTGACGGTTCCCTTGTTGAATAACAGTTCATCCGTTTTAAAGAGAGTGGAGCTACGGGGAGGAGGTCTTTTGTGTCTCTGTTCATTATTCGCCTCTGTGCCTTGATCAGGACTATGAGCATGGACATGCTGGCCAAAAAGGAACGGAGAGGCAGGGATGTGAAAGGCATACTGAAGAGGAACTGGGTTCTCATAGCAACCATCGCCTCTGTGCTCCTGGGTAAGACTCAGACAGAAATGCAGAGTTCTCTAAAGGCTGTGTCTAGTCTAGGGATCCACAGACGTTATGCTGTATTCTCTCGTGTGGATTTTATTTGTTAATCTGCATCACACATGCGGTGACAGAGGAGTCCTGTATCTGCGGCAGGCTCCTTCTCACTCCCACTCGTCCTTTTCATTCTGCAGTGTGCTGGTTTAAATGTGGGGTGAGATTAATTAAATAGTCACAGTCGAATGCTAAGACATTTGGCTCTTTTGCTCACCTTGTTTTGCTCATAGTAGCTCTTTGTGTGGCACAATGAAGCATTAGGCAAGTCTTTGTTATAACCAGTGTGTTTATTTACAGTACCTTCATTTAAGACGTTGTAGAGATGTTGCTCATGGGTATGATGACTCTCCACGGTCTCATTCAGTGGGTGTAAGCATGTGTGTGCAGAACTGTAGGCAGGCTGGTGTCCCAGTCTGGCTTGGCTGTTCAAACATTTAACAGCTACCACTGTGAAGCATGACTTGATTTAATAAGTGGCAATGAAAACCTGTTCCATCACCCCAACACACACACATTCCAGAGCTAGAAGTAATTACTTTGTTCATATTTAATCAGGGAAAAGTCTTCACCACCCAAGGCTGTCAGCCTGTGTCACAAAGTAAGCCATAGTGCTCTGAACGTGGTTGTTCTGGCCTATTATTACCACGCATGAAGGCATGTCTGCAGCATGTAATACCAGCATATGGCCACTGTTGCGGCCCACTGCGGATCAGTTGATAAAAAGTTTAAGACCCACTGTTCTGTGTATGTCTGCAGTGGTCTAATTCAGAAATGTCTGGAAGGTATGATAGTGTTTTTGTGTGGTATGACATTGCTTTCATGCCAATAACGGTATTGCAAGCTCACCAGAAAAAATATGTGTAGTTCCTTCCTTTACAAGCATCTACAACTGATTTCTTTTCATTTCGAAAATGAACCGCGGTGCAAACACGCTGGCGTGACGTTGTTTTTACATATCATGTCTTGCTTTAATAACATTGCCAGTGCTGATTCTTCTTGAGATGCTTCCCAGAGAATTTTAGCCCATTATTCCACTAAATGGTTGTAGTTCAATTAGAACATAGAAGATTATGTTATTGAGGTCTGATTATTTTCCTGGCATATCAAATTGTTCTTTATTTTAATGGATGTCGTTTTACGACAAATCTAAGTGTTTTTTTTTTTCACTTTTATTCTGTCCCATCTGACACAAAACCATGTTCTTGAATACCAGTCTACCTACTCCTACTTCACAACACAACCGATGTTCACTTTTTAGTCTGGATTCATTCAGCAGCTCAATTGACATCACATGATACATGTTCAGTGGTTTAGGCTCTGGAGTTCTTCTAATCAGACGAATGTGAGTTAAAGTCCTAGTTCAGTCGAGTTGCCAGATTTAGGTCTGCTCAGCTTCATTTTAAGTCACTTTGGACAACTAGGGTTAGTATGGCATGTGCCATACTCTGTAAATGTATTGACATTTACGCACTTCTTTTAGTGGTTATGATTTTGTCTGAGGAGTAATACATGAATTATATACTAGTAGTGGATTAGATGCTAAAATGTGAAAATACCTTTAAATACATAATTTCCCCAATAGGCTTTCTTATTCGTATTGTGGTACTGCTGATATAGCGAGGCCATTGTCCTAGCCTTGATTACACTAAATTTTACAATGTATCAGTAAAACAAAGTGTCAACACTCTTTATTTTTGCTGTACCTCCCACCCATAGTGACAATAAAAGATAAGTTTCTGTTAACGTAATAATGTTGGGTAGCTTGAAGAGAATGTGATCATAGTTCACATTAGGTACCTAGGTCTTACAAACAAGGTGCACAAGAAAGGTGAAGCCTTATGTCCTATGATGAAAATACTCTTAATACACATTTTTATGTAAATTGTATGTGTAATGTGTGGGCTTGTGTCATCAACCAATATAATCATATTTATATATTATTTATGCTGCAAAGACCACCTTCATACGTCAGAACAAGAGACCTGATGCTTTAGTGAGCACCATTGACTAAGGGAAGTAACTTAAGCAATTTTACTCTTATATTTCACTGTCTACGATTGTTACTTTAGCGAGATTTCCAGCAGCCAAATCATCCATGTAGGCAAGCAAGGATAACAAAGTTGAAATATAACCAAGGTTTTATGCATGTGTGACATAACTACAATCAAAATTATTCAACCCTTATAGCTTGCTTTAAATTAAGTATTCATTTAGTTGACTGAGCCATCAAATGAACAAAGGAAATGAATAACGTTGTATTTTAGCGTAGCATGAAATATGGTTAATACTGTCATGTCAAAAATATTGGTATGTTTTACCTGAGGTTGGGTTAAAATATGACTAACCCACTGGAATTCAATAACAAACCTTAATTTGCTTGAGCTATAATGTGATTATATAACAACTATTCCGGGATGTGTTCAGAGTGTGTTGCAACCATGGTGACGACTGCACCTAAATGGCAATTGGGAATTAAATGATATGCAGGATCTTGAGCATTCCTAAAAACACTAGTGGGAGCATCAGTCTGCAGGACTGTGATGGCCTATTGCTTAAGGTACTGGATTATGAACCAGAAGGTTCAGCGTTCAAATCCCACCTCTGCCTCAGTTGGGTCCCTCTGGATAAGAGTGTCTGCTAAATGACATAAATGTAAAGCGTAAATCAGTCAGCGATATTGTGGGGATGTTTTTGAGCAACAGGACTGGAAATCTTGTCCGTGTGATCAGCATCATGAATTTTAGCGAGGAATAATATTTGCAGTGAACTTGAAGCTTGAAATCTCCAGCAAGAGACTGATCTCAAGCACATTTCCAAGTCAACTGAAGTTTGGTTACAGAATCGGTCCTGAAAATGGAGTGGATGTCTCAGAATCTAGCTATAAATCCAATACAAAATCTCTGATGCCATTTACAAAAGCAGTTGCAACATGGAAGCAACCAAACCACTTAGTGAAATCACTTATTAAAGGTTATCAAAACAAAAGGTCAAGTCAAAATTGCTTCTGTGTATTCTATAATTCTTTCTTACACATCTCCATAATTCCGATTAAGGTGAGGGGTTTGAATATTTCTGATTTCAAGTATTTAATATCCAAGGCCAGAATAATGATGAAACTTGAAGGTGGTCTAAGCTTAAATTTTAAAGAATAATTGGTAAGCTGCTAATGCACTGGAATGGTGGACCTTTTTCATCACATTGCTTTTTACAAATACATTCGAACAGCAACATGGTGCTGAGATTACAACTTTAGTCTGGAGTAATATAATTTAAATAGGAACACATCAATTCATGATAGAGTCTCCATTGAAAAAAGGGGGAAATCCACTGTGTTTAATGATTTATTAGGTATACTGATTCATAGGTATAATGATTTACCATTTACCACTCATATATACCTAATCTTTACCAAACTTATCTAGTATAAAACCATTATGATAGGAAAAAAGTCTTTTTAGCCTATTAATATTTCATATCGTAAACTGTATTATGAGTCGCACAAGTGGCTAAAGCAGTTGTCTCACAGTTCCAGAGATCCTGAGTTTGATCCTGACTCCTGTGACACCTGTGTGGAGTTTGCATGGCCTCCTTGTGTCCATGTGGGATTACTCCAGCTACTTCAGTTTCCTCTCACATTCCAAAGACATGCACTAAGCTATTTTATTACACTAAATTGGTCCATTGTGCCTAGGTAGTACTGATATAAACTTGCTCCTGTCGTGAATAGTGAAATAAATAAACAGATAAAGTTAGACTTTGAATCTGTTGGTCAGGTGTTTGAAACAGTAGTGTCCCAGTTGTCTGAGTTTGGTTAGGATGATAGAACAAAAACTTTTTTTTATCAACAAACAAACTAAACAACAAACAAAACATGTAGTTAGATCTAATATACTATTCAAATCAAGATCAAGCAATTTCTATATTGACAGGAAAAAAATCTGAATTCCCTCAATGGCGGTTATCTCACCTTTTTGTTCTATTGGATCCAGTTTAAACAGTCTATTGTGGTAATACAGTTTGCTTCAAGTCTGCTGGAATGTGAGGAGAACATTGTATAAACATGACAAAAAGTGACTTAAACATTGCTGACACCAGTAAGTAACTAGTATACCAAACAGCCCAGTTCATGGTTGTTAAGGGAAGATGCTCTATTTATGTGGAAAGATACACTGTTTACTGTGTTTAAATTGTGGTCCAGCTGCCAATTAAGCAGTTATTATATCATGTTATTGTACCATGTTATTATACCATATTCATTCTTCACTGGATGATAAGATGACGCAAGAATATGTTAATAATTGCAATAGTAACAGTGCAACTTGCTCTTGCTTATATATTATTTCTTGTAAGAAGCATATATATATATATATATATATATATATATATATATATATACACTATGCTTAATTTTATCATCAAGTACTAGGCAAGGCAAGTTTATTTGTATAGCACCATTCGTACACAAGGCAAATAATAAAATGAGATTAAAAAATAAAATTAAAACAAAGTTAAAAGTACAATTTAAACACAATTGAAAACAGGAAACAGTTTAAAATCTTAAAGGGCAGAATGCAGATAAAAAAAAACACAATCAGGTGTCATATGCACAGCTAAAGAGAAGAGTTATTAACATGGACTTAAACAATGTTATTGGCCAGCCTAACATCTTCAGGGAGATTACTCCAGATTTTACGTATTTCAGAGAAACGTTGCTTCACTGCTATTGATTAAGTCATTGGTTATATTAACACATATATTAAACACATTAAAGAGTTAATTGTTCCAGCCACAGTATTTCGTGTTGAAATTTAAAAAGTTATCCTTCACATTGAAAACATTTGTTGTATGATGGTGAACTGTGTGGACTGAAATCAACTGTGTTGTAAAGGTACAAACCTTAAAGCTGTAAAACCAGTAGGTCAATCTGTTTATAGGCTTTATTGCAAATGTATAATGTGCCATTTGACTTTTATTGCATATTCAAATTTAAGTAGAAGTCCATAATAAAAAAGGTTGTTCATGGTTCATCTACATGGTAATAAAAAGAAAGACTCGATTTAACGCTTACTAAAATTTCATAACAATAGCAAAATTATACTCCAACCTGGTGGCTCAGTTGCTATTTAAATAATATCTCTTTGGACATGTGAGCACTGGAAATATGCTCTATATATGAAATAAATGCCTGAGACTAAACATTGTAATGACAATGACATCTTCTTATTCGTAAAGTGATCTTTCCCAAGCTTGTCCTGTTCCATAGCTTCACACTTTATATTGACAAAAAATGTGGACACCCATAAGCATTAGTCTTTACAGTAGTCTTTAGAACATAACTGTGATGTCAGACACTGATGCTGGACAATAAGCCCCTGTTTATTGTTGGTATTTTATCGTAAAGGTGTTTTATGGAGTTACGATCAGCTCTCTGTTCAAACCAGTCACGTTCTCCATCAAATTTGGCAAATCATTTGTATATGGACTTAGCGTTCAAAAGGCAGAGTAGACAGTTGATAACTTGTTGAGAAGGTGTAAACCTATGAAAAAGTCATGTTGAGAAACATTGAAGTGTTCACTTACACTGCAATTGTATAGATTCCATGTTACGAACCGCTTATGAACCTATGAGCAGTGCTGGGAAAGGGGTACTAAATAAAGTAATCAATTATGCTCTACTTATATTATAACTACTAATCAATTAACTACTAATCTACTAACTACTATTGCCTAAATGTGAAGCACATGACTTTTTGGAAAAAGTAATGCTATTACTTTTTACAGTTCTTACTGAAGGAAGTTACTAAACCTCTACACCAATATTAACCAGAACCGACCAGAAAGCACAAAGAACAACATTCCTTTAAATGCTTTATTTACACATCTTGCCAACAGATGTCGCTAAAGCGCAGTTTCTATGTAGTTTAGTGAAGTTTTTGAAAACGCAGTCATTTAAAAAAGGGCTTTAAAGATACAAAAAGCCTATCTTCTCCCATCACTAAGCATGAACATTGACAGGCACCAAACAGCTACAATAATTTAGATTTTTCAAAAGTATGAGTAACATGACTATCTTGCAGTTTGCAGTTTATTTATTATATATGTATACGTCTAAGATCTACATTAGATGTGTTGTTTTCACAATAGGATAATGAACGTATATAACATTGTCTTGATGATTGAACCCAAACATTTTAAAACTTAGATTTGTCTCTCCGTACTCAGTTCCACTTATCTTCAAGCCAATCCTTGTGAGCTTCATCATATCTTACCCTTTCACACTGTTCCCCTTGGATGCTTGGATCAAATTGGATCTTGGATGCTACCCTTCCAAATAGATAACATCTGACCAAGATTCTTCGCACGGCAAAAGGGTCAACTTAGAATCTCGATAAAGCTGTTATTTTTAAAGTATAAGGGGGAGGTCATACTACTTCACCACTGTAGTATGTATAAGATCTTTTTCCAGATTTTTCTACTTTCGTTTTTAATACTGCATACACATTGCCAGCATCTTCTGATTGTTTTCTAATACAGAGACTGATAAATAATTGTATGTGGTCATTATAGCATTGCTAAAACATTGGTTTTTCTATTCTTAGCATGGCTTAAGACTTTTGCACAATACTGTATTTCAGTATTACCATATCAGTAACGACCTTAACGGATTGCAGAAGTAATGATGCCCAAAAAAACTCATCATTCAGGGCTTCAGTATTAGGCATTATCAAGTGTTAGTCATTACCCCCACCTTCACCTTTATGTTTAACACGTGTTGTTTGTGTCGAAAAACGAGTGCATGTCTAATAGACTCCACCAATGATGTAGCTCTTTAGAATTCTACTAATCAAACGGGATCAAGAACAAGAACAAGACCCACACAATAACTCCAATAACTGACCGCTGAGGACTCATTATCTCAAATCTGTTTAGTTATTTAATTACATTTTTATCACTAATTTACATTTCATTATGGATTTAAATTGTATTAGTTACTTATTTTTTATATTAACAACTTCATTATTTAAATTAACATCTAGGCTACCCAAGGAGGATGGGTCCCTTTTGGAGACTTGGTCCTTCCTAGGTTTCTTCCTTCTATATTCAGGGAGTTTTTCCTTTCCACTGTCGCCCTAGGTTTTCTCAATTTAGGATTGGACTTTTAAAATAATATAATATTGTAGCGATGCTTTGAGACAATGCACCACTGTAAAACGCCCTATATCAATACATTTGACTTTGAATTTGACAATAAAGCGAATCAGATTATTTTCATCCAGATGTTCTCTATTTCACTGCTCACGTTCTCCTCTTTCTTGTCTTTCTCCTGCATGCTTGACAGGAATTGGCCTGGGAGTGCTAGTGAGGGAATATGCGTCGCTCTCCCATCTTAACAAGCAATATTTTGGCTTCCCTGGAGAAATCCTGATGAGAATGCTAAAGCTGGTTATCCTGCCCCTCATCATTTCCAGCATGATAACAGGTAGCGTTGTTTTCAATAACACTATTCTTCCAAATGGACATTATTGCGGGATGTCAGATTAAATTCCTTTAACTTTAGAATAGTTAAATTAAAGGTTTCTTATGTTATTCATGTCCTTTTTAGACGTAATGGATCAGTTCAAACGAGTACGAAGTTCCATATATACATTTCTTAACTAGGTGTGCCATAATGGCTCGGTGGGAAAGGTCCTGGGTTCATTGCCAGGAGGGGTGGTCTAGGTCCTTTCTGTGTGCACCCTATAATTGATTGGCACCCTCTCCTGTGACCCATTCCAGGATTAGGTGGATAAGAAAGTGAATGAATGAATGTGGTATCTTAACTACAAAGACATACTAGCAGTAAAGTGTACGTACGGCCATTTTTATGTAACCTTTACATCTAATATACAATAAAACCTTGAATTTGGTATAGTGATGGTAGAATTGTTGGACATTAAGTGGTACTTATGATATATTCTTGCTCTTCGGTGTGACTGCTGATGAATCACTGCACTCAGCAGAGCTCCTGCTGATGGAGCACAATCACCAGGACTTTATCAGTGTATAGTCTTAAACAGCAGATAGAAAGACCTTGGAAAAGCCACCTACTGTTAACATTGGGTTAATAGAAAAATGCAAATAAACACCCAAGTAACTGAGGTCAGCACACCCCTTGCTGATATATAGTTAAAATAGTTAAAATGTAAAGCAATTACACATTAATCTTTCAATAAACCTGTTTTGTAGGAGTGGCAGCTTTGGATTCAGAAGTGTCAGGCCGCATTGGTCTTCGTGCAGTCATCTATTACTTCTCCACCACCATCATAGCTGTTATTCTTGGTGAGCAAAATGAACACCTTCTTTCTAAGCATACTATGGTTCATTATTTAAAACTCACCATATTCACATGCCCAACAGGCATAATCCTGGTAACAACTATTAAACCTGGGGTCTCTCAGACTGCAGATAATATTGAGCGATCTGGATCCACTCCAAACGTCACCACTGTTGACACCCTGCTGGACCTTGTTAGGTAATCGGTCACTCACATTACTAACAGTTCAGCCTTCCGAGCTGTGTAAAGACTAAATTTGTAAATAAATTGTTTTGATGATTCCAACAGGAACATGTTTCCAGAGAATCTTGTTCAAGCATGTTTTCAACAGGTAACCGGCTGCATGCATTTGTACCTGAATGCATGATCATTTGTTCAGAAACAAAACAATGCATTCTAACCATGGATATCTCTCAATCAGTACAAAACTCAGCGTAAAGAGCTAGAACCACCCATGTCCAACAACAACAGCACAGATGTAAATACAACAACCTTTCCACCTTTTACCACCATTATGGCAACTGTTGCACAGGTAAAGAAGTGTGAAGCATTTTCTCAAAACATGATTCCACCAGCTTCTCTACTAATGTAATAAATGTCTCAATGAAACGTTGTTTGGGGAAATCATTCTATATGCACTCTTTTTCTGCCTCTTTATCAGAACTTAACCAAGGATTACACTATAGTGGGGACGTACTCAAACGGAATCAACGTGCTTGGTCTCATTGTGTTTTGTGTTGCATTTGGCCTGGTTATCGGAAAAATGGGAGAACGGGGGCGTATCTTGTTGGAATTCTTCGATGCTCTGAATGAAGCCACTATGAAACTAGTCCAAATCATCATGTGGTTAGTATTTTCACTTCAGTACTAAACTAAATAGCAGTGGCAGACACAAGTGTTTAAATAACCTATTACCTTTCATAGAATGCATGTATCTACTAAATAACAGTATTAAATATGAATTATTTCTTAAACCTTATTTAGGCCTAATCTATAGTTGTTTAGTACTCTAGTACTCTCTAGTACTAGGTTGGACCATTTTTGCCTTAGGAGGTGCCTTAATTCTTTGTGGCATAAAATTTAATTACATTCCTTATATCATGGTCTATGCTGACATAATAACATTATGCAATTGCTGCGGATTTGTCAGCTGCATTTCCATCCATTATACCACATCCCAAAGGTGCTCTATTGGGATCTTTTGAGATCTGGTGACTGTAGAGACCATCTGTGTGCAATGAGCGCATTATCATGTTTAAGAAATCAGCTTGATCTTATTTGAGTTGACATGGCCCATTATCCTGATGGGAGAAGATATCAGGAGATGGTACAGTGTGATCATAAAGGGATGTACATGGTCAACAACACAAGGTGTTTAAATGATGCTCAGTTAGTACCAAGGGTCCCAAAGCATGGGAAAAAATATATTCCCTACAGTATTACAGTAATAGAACAGCAGTTTTAACATTAATACAAGGCAAGATGGATCCATGCTCTTATGTTGTTCGCACCAAATGCTGACCATTCTATCTAAATTTTGCAGCACAATGAGAGACCTATCAGACAATCATATATTACCCGATTTTGGTGAGCCTGAACAAATTAGCCTTAGTTGCCTGTTCTTAGGGATTACAGAGGGGTGGCACTCCATATGGTCTTCTGCCGCTGTGGTCCATCTGCTTCAAGGTTCAACATGTTGTACATCTAGAGATGCTCACTGGATATTTTCTCTTTTTTGAACCATTCTGTGTAAACCCTAGAGATGGGTGTGTAAAAAAATCTCAGTAGATCAGCAGTATCCAAAAAATAAAGGCCATCCTGTCTTGATCCAATAACCATGCCCCTTTGGAATAATGTAAATCACCTTTCTTGCCCATGTTGATGCTTGACTTGAATCTGAGAAGGCTGTCTTGACCGTATCTACACATCCATATGTATTACTGCCATGTTATTGAATTTAGACTTTTGTGTTAAAGATCAGTTAAACCAAATAAAGTGGTCTGTGATTGTATACATATGTGTGTATGTAGATAAAACACGACTGTTATTTTGCAGTTACATGCCAGTGGGCATCCTGTTCCTAATTGCTGCTAAGATCATTGAGGTAGAAGACTGGGATATCTTCAGGAAAATGGGCCTGTACATGGTGACAGTGCTTAGTGGGTGAGCCTTTTTTAATATTTGCACATCCTTCTGTTGATTTCCAATGAAGTGCCACTGAAGACTAAGGATTTACTACTGCAGTCATGGTAGCCTTTTCCTCCCTGATACAGTATTATATTGGCCGGTCCTGTCCCTGACCAGATAAGAACCAAGGACTTTTAAAATTGCTCAACCTGCAATAAGACCTTTCGCGGATGTATAATCCCCTAAATTTCCAATGACATGAATGATGTTGCTGAACGACCCGTGAGGAGATTCTGTAGGTGCAGCTAATTGAAGTGGAAAAGAAACGGGCTGGAAAACTGCTACCGCTGAGTCATACTGAGAACATTCAGACCCTCACATGGGTGGACAGGAAATAAATAAAGAGTTATCATGCCCTTGTATAAATTGCTGGGTGTGCTAAAAGTGAAGCCTTATCTCCATTCAAGTGTCGTATAACATGCTTCTTAATGATGTTCCCTTGCCTCCATTTACGCACACTTTTTGTGCTCGTCATACGCTATTTTGCAACTCTCACCACAAAGTGCTTTTTAAAAACTGCATATCAGCACAAAAACAATCATGAACTAACCGTTAAATATGGCACTATTTTACAAAGTGTGCTGTTAAAGTGGCCTCCCTATTTAAAAGTATTACAACTTGCTTTAACTTCCATTAAGCTCTTTTTAATTACCCTTTACCAGAGCATTATCCTTTGCTTGCTGTAAAACCTAATATTTATTGTGCATACTGTATTCCCTCTCTGCCTCCGCAGACTTGCCATCCATGCCATCGTTTTTCTACCCCTGATTTACTTTGTCTTTGTACGGAAGAATCCATTCACATTTACTCTAGGGATGATGCAAGCTTTGGTGACAGCTCTCATGATCTCCTCAAGGTAAGACTCATTGTCTTGTGTTGCTGAACTGTCTGGACCGTGGGCAATGTAATGGCTAGTCATATGACCGGGCCCAGCAATTGAGTCTATGAGATATGACACCCATGTGTTCACCCATTGTTCAAGGACAGACTTGGTAAGATTGTGGTATCCTTTCTTAGTATTACTGTGAAATCTTGCAAAGATGGCTCGTAGAGGTGGATAGTAAACAAAAACATACTGCTTGCTCAAGGCCTTCCCTAGAGGACTTACTGAATGTTGAATATTTTTGGATAACACATACAACAAGGGTACATGACATAAAAGCAGCAATATATACATTTCTGTAGCAAATAAGGTAGAAAATGGACGTTAAGCATTACTAAAACATTACTTATGAGTACATGGTTTGTGGCACTCAATTACCTCTTTTAAACATATAATGCTGTACAGTGCCTCTTTGTTCGTTGTTCCCCCATTCTATTAGTAAACTAATGCTGCCTTCAAGTCCTCCAAGTCTGAAGGTCATAATTACGGCATGATCTACGTAGTTTAGAATGAAGTAGTTTTGGTGGGGTGGTGAAAATCGACACCAAAAGAAAATACTTCTAAAATACTACTTCAGTTTTTGTATAGTCAAAAAGTTTATTATGCCAATGATTAGATTCATTGAATTACATAGGTAAGAATATATTGAGTTTTTTCACAAAATTGCTTAGTCACCTGCAAGTGTTTAAGTGTTGTTGCTTAACAACAGATGTAAAATCAGTTTAATGTACAAGCAATATACTGTCAGTCTCTATGAGTCCAACCTGTGCCAGAGAAATGTCAAAAACTAAGAGTGAGCATTGATTTAGGTGAATACTGATTGGTCGGCATGTTTTTGTGAACAAGTGTGTCATAAGTCTCATTAAAATGTCTTTTTCTCATTAGAAATACTTTTTGGGAAAGCTGAAACGTAGCTACAATAACCTGTTCTTTAAAATTGGCTTCCTTTAGTTCTGCAACCTTACCAGTCACCTTCCGATGTGCAGAGGAAAATAATAGGATCGACAAGCGGATTACACGATTCGTCCTTCCAGTGGGTGCCACCATCAACATGGATGGTACAGCACTTTATGAGGCTGTGGCCGCCATATTTATTGCCCAACTGAACGGCCTTGTCCTCGATGTGGGGCAAATAGTGACAATTAGGTAAGTGTATAATCGACTGGAGTTGCAGCTGGAATTTTCACATTAGCATTTCACCCTACAAGGATTACCTAAACACTGTTTACCCCATCTTTAGCTATATGGAGGTAACACAGACCCTAATTTCAACACAGCAACTACTTGGATTGTTTATCTTGATGCTGTTTACAAACAGCTACAGTGCAACAGTCTTTTCTGAGATACACATGGATTTGTAATTTAATTAATGGCACCTCTGCAGCATCACAGCAACAGTAGCCAGCATCGGAGCAGCGGGAGTCCCAAATGCCGGCCTGGTCACCATGGTGATAGTGTTGACAGCAGTGGGTCTTCCTGCTAGTGACGTCACCCTTATTGTGGCTGTGGACTGGCTCATGTAAGTAACAGGATTACCAACTACTCTATGTGCAGATACATTTTTAGAAATACATTTACATTTACAGCATTCAGTTACTTACAATTGATACAATCCTACAATTTATGCAGTGGAGAGTAAAGGGCCTTGCTTAAGGACTTAACTGTGGCAATTTGGCAGAGGTGGGATTTGAACCCCGGACCATCAGGCTACCGCAGTTCTCAAGAACGTTACATTATAGGATATTTAAACAGATATATTCAATAGTCAAATCAATTTGATGTCATCTTCAATATGTTTCCTCAGCTCTGAAATATCTAATCATTGTATGAAAGAAATGAAAAAATTAATGGGACCCAGTAAAAGGGAAGTGTATTGGATGTTGTGTCATTAGGATTAACACTGCTCACAAAAAATAGGGGATATTTCATAGAGGGACATTTCAGCTGTGGTTATGGTAGAAATTAGATGTCTGCATTTGAAAGCATGTTTTACTAAACAGTCAAAGACAATGTTGAGACTGGGACTATTTAGACATCACTTTAGTTAAATTTAGGCAACAATTTTTATTTTAACTTTGATCATAAATGGTCCTGCACAGTGGATAATCTAATTCATTTTTTACAGCATTGTGCCATACAGGATATAACTCATTAAACATTCATGTCTAGCCCTGTACATGAGTTTTGGGTAACCATGGTCAAAATATTCATTTTGTTTATGACAAAACATCCACTGAGTTAACACAACACCTGCTAGAAGCAAATAGAATGGAAGACAAAATGCAGATTTTTGGCTAAAACATAATTTGACTTCCACACAAGGAAGGACATTTTGAGGATGAAAGATTTGAATATTACTGAAAATCCATATGGTAAATCTCAAATATGATGTATATGCTAGATGAACCTAGAAATTACACAAAAAAATACAAAGATTGTTAGTTGGTGCAAAAGATTTTTTACAGGATTTGATTTCTGTTAAACTGGGTATTAATAAACATTACTGGTTATAATTAATACATTTTTCAAGTATATTAAATGTAGCACATAAACAGCAATAATGCCTTCAAATCTCTAGAAATATGTCATCTTTAAATGTGTTTAGTGCCAAATGTTTGTTTGTTTCGTGGCCATCTTAGCAACACACAAGGGTATATCCATACACGAGTTAATCTCAAGACTAGTCATATATATACATACACACACACACACACACACACACACACACACACACACACACACACACACACACACACACACAAAAGTCAATGGCAATTTATCTAACATGCACATCTTTGGACTGTGGGAGAAAACCGGAGTACCCGGAGTACCCAGAGTAAACCCATGCAAATATGGGAAGGACATAAAGACTCCACACAGAAAGGACGCAGGCCGCTCCACCCTGGGATCGAACCGGCGGTGCTACCCACCGAGCCACCGTGCCGCCCCCCACAGATGTAGTTATACAATACATAAGGGACTGATGTTGGTTTTAAGTGATCAGAATGAAGCTAAGCAGTTTTGTGTTTTTGGTGGGAAATCATTGAATGATGGCTAACCAAATGGTTAACCAAAAAAAAAAAAAAAAAAAGAATGTGTTTGTGTCATAGGCATCCCTTCATGTTACAGTTTATAAATATTGGCTTGTCATTCAGTGTGGATTCACTCTAAATGTGCACAGCAATAACTTTGTAAGAGTAATTGTGAAACTCTCATCCTTTTGTCCTCATTGTGTGCTTCAGTGATCGTTTTCGCACTATGGTCAATGTGCTGGGAGATGCATATGGGGCTGGGATTGTCCAGAAGCTTTCAAAGAAAGAGTTGGAGAAGGTGGACCTAATTTCTGATGTGGATGTTGGCAATCCATTTGTCCTGGAAACCACTCTGGACGATGAAGATTGTGAAAAGAAATCGTACGTTAATGGGGGCTTTACTGTGGACAAGAGTGATGCAATTTCCTTCACAGAGACTTCACAGTTTTAGCTGCAATTAATGGAAGATTCAAATTAGTTACCTCTGAAAAAAATTTAAGAGGGGCAAAAAATGAAATCAGTGCCATTACAAGATGGGGAAAGCTAATTCCAGAGGACAAGTTCAAACACAGACATTATCAATAGCTGCCATTACTGTTCTCCCTCCATATTTTCATATTACTGTGCTCAATCTACTACTTCTCTGTGCCAAGTGATTCATGGACGTGAGGAACATGCTGTGAGTGCTTCCAATATCTGTTGTATGGTGCCAAGAGATATGCAAAGGCACTTTTAGGCATTTTTAATGGTTTCTTAATTCATTGCTTCGGAAGATGCTCCAAAGTGTGTAAAGGAGTGTGTTAAATGTGTGTGATTTTGTATGTATCTTGACACAAATGAGACATTATGATGTCACATAAGCAGAACTGTGTATACTGTATATTTTGCATCTATGTGCATGTCCTAAATCCACATATAAACAGAAGAAGACATGAAAGCAATATAGTATTGCCAAGCCTTGTAATTGGCATTCACAAGGTTATTTCGAAGCCTTGCTCTAATCATGTCGTGTCTGACCAATTGCTGTTAACAGCCAAATATCTGTGAGCTTTGAGCATCTTACATTTGTAACTCGTGCCAAAAGGAAAGTTTTGGTAAGACATAATATTTAGTATTGCATGAAGCAATATGATGAACTCTTTGGATATGGCCTTTAAATAATGAATGAATCCTGGATACTCATTTTTTTATTTCTCCTAATAGTCTTTTCAAGTGCAGTAGGTCTCTTGCCTTTCTGCCTGACAGTGCCATCTATCTGGGAATATGAAGGCCGATGGATTCCTCCTCCTATGCATACAAAGCATGCTATAGCCATGGAGCACTGTGGAGTTTCTTAAAATCTCAATGGGAGGAGGATGTCGATTAAATAACCTGTATGAATATTTCAAGCTGTTGAAAGCCACCATACATGCTATTTGCACAAGTGCTTAGAAACTGTAAAGTGTTATTTAATATTTCCTTCAATGTGACTACAGATGGTGTAGTTCTGTATTAATCGGTGCCAATCAATTTACTTTTCTATAACAATATGCATATGAGAAACATGTGCATTAGACTGGAAATGGCAAAGGAGAGGATTTTTCTGATGACTGACATTAAACATTATGAACCAGAATTTACATTGTATAGGCTGTTCAAAGCACATTTTGTCAGTGTCAATTACAGTCAATTAGCTTACAGTATAATGTAACACATAATGTAACTATGAATAAAAAACAATACATCCGAGTGCATGGCTTTTGTGATTTTGATTCTATGATTGTGTAGTCATCTTTTATGTATCATTTTGGCAGTCACCAATACACTTTTTTTAGTTTTAGTTAACTACATTTGTCTGCATTTTGCACTGCAGTGTAAAAATAGACCATTTGTTTCATAGTCTGTCCTCTGACTGATATGACATTAATCAAAATAATTTACATTATTACAAAACTACATTTTCAGGCATGCATCACAAAGTCAGAATGTTTATCTGTTAAACTAAATCTGTGTGATGTCTTATCTGTGATTTGTTTATTTGAATAAAAAGTCCAATAATAATACTACTACCAATAATAATGATGATAATAATAATAAAAGAATAATAAGAAAAGAGGGAACGTGTCATGCAATGTGGTGAATCTATAGTACTGGTTAAAAAGATTTTGAAGCCAAATACATTATCAGACCACCTCTAGCTTATAGTTTTTTGTTCCAGTATACGTGCATATCATATGAAACAAAAGGTTAAACAAACAAAGACATGGTTATTGTACGGACAGTGCAGTAGCTTCTTTTTGAAAGTACTAGCCTAGATAAATAAGCCCTACATAAATGAGTCAACAGGGGCCTGCAGAAACATGACTGAACATGTTTGTAGCAGTCAGAACTCAAAGTGTGTACTCTCAAGTGATTTTGTGTACAGGTATGCATTTCTTAATGGAAACAATTCTTCTAAACTGCAAATTAGTGGGACTGACTAAATAGCCAGGAACAGCATTTACCATACAATGATTTAGTTCATATCAACACTAACCACAACATATTGATATTCTGATTGATGTTTGAGTCTATAACAGGGGTGAAATCTTTTAGATGTAATGAGCGCAACACCAGCCAAACATTTCTGCAGTGTTTATTCTATCATTCCAGCTGTTCTATTTGGCAATGTAATATACAGAAAAACAGGTAAATAATCCTAACAATAAAGATAATAAGCTTATCAGACCAGTCGTATAAGCGAATGTCAGAATTAAATTGCCATATGCCTTTTGCCACTCCAGTGGTTGGAAACCAAAAATCCTGCTTTCAGTGAATTTGCCACTTTTGCTTGAAAAAAAAATAAAGGCATAAAATCAAATTCCAAACATACTCCTCATTCTGTTATTCATTTTCATACCAACTTAATCATCCAGAGTTTACCAGTTTACCTAATGCATGTCTTTGTATTGTGAGGGGAAACCAAGACTAAATCAGGAACAACATGCAAACTCAGACCAGGAAATGAATCAACCAAGTACTAACCCTCATCTGCTATAAGACCAGTACCTCACAGTCAGAAATTACCTGTGCTAGAAAGTAGAGGACTATATGGATGCATTTTTAAGTGTAATAGCAGCCTTTTTTATGAATACACGCTTTCTGTAAAATGTCACTTAACCATGCCTGATCAAAAAATTCCAAAAACAAATTCACATTCAGTGTCAAAAGTTCTACAAGTTCCTATCCTTAAAAAAAGTTACATTCTGTTGTCCAGTAAAATTGTAGATGAACAATATCCATGTTCTTTTACATTGTTAGATTATGTTCAGATTATATGTACATATTGTATGGATGTACAAAATCTAAATATGCATATATCATACTTACTTAACATTACATTACTACTCGACAGCCATTTTATCTCTGGCTCTAAGAAGGTCCTAAATACTGGGAAATGGAGCTCCGTACTGGCATCTCATCTGTTTCAGACTCGGTTGCATCCTGCCAGTAAAGAGTAAGGAACATGTCACATCCTAGCAGTAAACTGAAAGCCATCTTTGTTGTGTCAAGTGAGTCACTCACAAGGGCTAATCTGTGCACAGCCTGGGGAGAGGTGAGGAGACTGCGTACGCGCTCCTGAATGCCCTCCCATGAATGTGAGGTAAATACCTGAGAACTGTGGGAATTATGTGGGAAAATGTGCGCATTCATAAAAATGGGTGCATCGTTTACAGTAACATATTTATTATTGAAACCTGGCAGGATAAAATAAGATGAGTGATATGTAAACAGTACCAGGATGCCATGATTACAAGCAACTGCACACACACACACACAGAAAGAGACACACATACAAACAAACCTGTTGTTTCTCCAGCTGGCCCTGTTGGAATGACTCAGTGTGGCTGAGCTGGGAGATCCCTCATATCCCGACAGACAAGGACACTGGCACAGTTCCTGAGTGTAGTCAAGGAGATAATCTGTGTCTGAACATTGAACAGAAACTCAGAAACAGAAATCACTGGGGACCTGAATTAAACAGGGATCTGTTAATTAATAAAGAAGAGATTCCCAAACAAAAAGAAATACAACATGATAATTGTAGGTGTGTGCTGGTATAAATACATTATTTACATTACAGCATTTCATATGAGAAGAAACCTTGTGTTAGATTGTTAAGTGTTGTGTCAGGATGGCAAAAGGTGAGGAGAATCATTTTGAAATTATAATCAAATTATCTAAGACATTTGGCGCCTGACCTTTGTAAATGAATATTTATTTTTACTAATTTATTTTTAACCTTACTTCCGCTCGTTTTCTTCTGGTGACAAACGTCATAGGGGAATGTTGTGTTCACATGTTATACAGCAATTGTGTTATTTAGATCAAATCGAAATTTGGTCATTTACATTGCAGCGGCTAAGCATCATAGATCGTGGTGTGAGATTTCTGCATTGCGTTATGCATCACAGTCACAATATATTTATTATTTACTGTAGTTTAATTAACTATATTTAAATTTAAAAAATAATCTATGAGAATTAACTGCTAAACATGTTACATCAACTCAGTCAGCCTAAGTTGTTACGCACCTACCTGATTTGCCAACCAAATAAAATTGCATTATGTGGTTTCCAACTTGAGGCATAACAAAGCATCATGAATGTCACAACGTGCATCATCGATGTCACATGCGTTCTGTTTATTATGCCTTCTGACACAAATGATTAAGGTTTTTTTTAAACACGAGAGGACGCAATCATACGTCATGGTCCCATACGTTATAAGTGTTACAAGTACACATGGAATTGTTCTTCTTCAGAAATAAAAGCGAATGCTTCACTCTGACATTTAATATATGGTGAAGTTACAATAGAACATTTTATTTATAATAGAACATTTAATTAATTAGACCTCTGTTTCTAGAAATGTCTTTTAATTGACTACTGTTTTTTGTTTAAAAAGGTAACTTTAAAAACATTGATTGGGAATCATGAGCAGAGCGTATACTTACATCCTTATTTCTGACACACTGTTTTCTATATAAATTGCAGAGAAGCATTCTGGGGACACAAAGTCTCCAAATCCACCATGAGATGCCACTTGCAGCATGGATGGGTATTTAACAACATTACTACCAGAACTTACAGCACAGCTTGGTTCAGTGGCAAGTTGAGATTTATAACAGGGGAACTGAAGGTGGGTTTCACATAAAAATAAGCATTGTTGTACAGAAAAAAAAACCTACACTGTCTCGTGAACTACATGAAATACATAGAGTTCAAATAAGAAGATATTCTCACAAGAAGATTCAGTTGAGCCAAGATTTTCAAGCAGGACCGTAATCCAGCACATGCAACAAAATAAACACAAGCATCATTTGGTCATCAAGCTTTTGACATAGCCATTCCAAGTCCCTAAACGTGTAGATCCAGAGGATGGTGAAGGATCTGGAAAGATTTAGTTTAAGAAATACAATTTGTATTCTACATTCTTATTAAGCAATGTATAAGATATCACTAGTGCTGCTGTGTTGGTGAAGTCAGGTTGCCCAAAGTGCTGAGTGCCATTAAAGATTAGATTTGTCTAATATTTCACACATTTCACGCATTAGTTTAAAAAAATAGTACCAGTCGTTATGGAGCTGGCTGACAGATTATGATCTGAATCCTGGGGTTGATATTTTAACCCTTCTGTGTGCTATTTTGAACCAGCGAGGTGAGTAGCCGCTTCACTGGTAGGTTGTGGTTCTGGAGCCCCTATATGGGATGCAAGTCCACCGCAAGGACCCACCACTTGACCTTCGCTTTGCAAGTACAGTCCAGGGATCAAACCCAGGTCCACAGGAAACGTTGTGTTCAGCAGCTGTGTCTTAACTCCGAGCCGCAGGACCTTCATTTTATGTCTATTCTCGAAATCTTTCCAACCTAATACACGTTGTGCCCCCTGCTGGGCGATACATTTACATCGTACAAATGACAAAGAAGAAATGGTTTAATGTTTCATTAAATGAGCCTGCAAGACCTACAAGTCTTGAGATATTCTTGCCTAAAATAGAGCTCTTAAACGGAGAAAGGGAACAGGAGCTTCTTGGTAAAGAAAAGCTGCCCTGATGTCTGATCCTCTTAGCTTTCCTTGTTATTAGTCTCTGGTCATCAATGAGAGGAAAAAGCTAACAGCTGAAATCTACTTTAAAGCTAATGTATAAGGACATTGATGATTTTGATGTTTTTTCAGTAGAGTTTTCTGTTTCAGATTAGGTTTAGTGGTTTAGGTTTATACTATTTCTTATTTATTAGATAATATGCAGTTAGGAAGTAAAGATGAATAACTGTACCTTTGGGACAATCTGAAATGTAGCATCCTCCAAGCACTCGCTGATTTTCGTTCTGGTCGAGAACTCTAATCTTGGAGAAATGCCCTACAAGTAAAGGGTAAGAACAACGCATCTTCAAGCAAGAAATGACAATGCACACATAATACACTGTGATTTCATTTCAATTGCCAAGTTCATGCCAATTCAATTGTCAATCATGTTTCGATTGCGACTTATATTTATACACCATCCTAAAGTTATACATGTTTGTATTAAACATAGTGGTGGGTAATGAAGCAAACTTTTTAAAACAGATTTTAGTTTCCATTAACCATTTTGGACTAATAAAGGATTATCTTATCTTATTTTGTTCCAATTTTGTTCTCAGTGAATTACACAATTTATATCAGTAAAGATTTTTAACTTGAATCTTTCATTCATCAGGATCTGTTGTGCGCATTAATTGTTCCCTTATTATTTGAGCAGCGTATTATGAGATGTCTCTTGAGGTAAAATTGTTTTGCTTTATTACCTTCCCAATTTTGAAAAAAAATATTATCAAAATATTTCAATCACATTTTCCTACTTTGGTTTAAATCAATTATAGCAGTGCAATTACAGAGCTAATCTTACAGGAAAGTGAGTTCTTGTCATGAGCACCTCTCGGCCTGTCCCAGAGAAAGATGGGACCATCTTTCGCTCTGGAAAGAGAAAGTTTCTTGCATCCACCTCATATCTTGCCAAAACTTCCCCAACTGCAAAAAGAAATGAGTCATGATTTTACTAAATGTGACAGTGATGGTGAACGACAATGATCTGTATAAAAATCAAACACAAAGTATGTACCTGGCGGTGTAAGTTGTATAAGCTCAATTTTGACTCTTTCCACTGTAGTAAAGAAAATAAATAAATAAATAAATATATATATATATATATATATATATTAGAGTGACAAAAAACATGATCTACTCTTACTATGGCCTTTCCAGTGAATATCAGTAACACAGCCGGGCTCATTATGCATATATTGCAAAGTAGATTTGGCCAAATGAAACAATTCATACATACTATGTAATATCTCTGTAATATCTGCAGGATCAGTTGCATGCTTAAAAACCTGTAAAAAAAACTGATTAGGCATAAGCTCAGGTTAATGTAAGCATCATTTATGTGATTTTTAAAATGCTACAAAACACAAACTTCAAAAAAGAACACCCAACCTTTTCAAACCTTAGTTTCATTTGAAACAGTGATGGGAATACAGGGGGTAGACATTCAGATTTCACGTATTGGTTCATCAGACACACACTCAGGTAAATGTCATCCTTGGCAGGTAAATGCACCCCAGGACAAGTCACCTGCAAGCAGAAAGTGTTTTCACCACAAAATTGGCTACACTGGAGGAAATTGAGGACAATCTGGAGATCAGGCACTGCAAATACCCAGATCTACGATGGGTCTATGTCCCATCCAGGTCTACGCTTACATCTGAGCCCTAACCAGCAAATCTGAATGTGGTTTCAGATCGACCAACAAGGTGGCCATAAGACGGTTGTGCTTTGGTAACAAATTAAAAATGTGATTGATATCAGCAAATGAGGTCAGGAAAGGTCTGGTGTAAATTATCTCCAGCGAAGCAGCCATTAGGGCACAACCTACACTACTGTTCAAACGTTTTACGCACCAAACAGGTTTACACATTTTAACTAAACCATACAGTGTGTTTATACATGTTGTTTAAAAAGTAACAAAGTAACAGAGCACTTTCACATACAAAAACTGAAAGACTATAAGGGCATATAGCTTAGTGCATAATTAAACAAACCTATCCAGCAGGATATACTGACATTATGTGCAGACTGGTCTGACTAAAAAAGAAGCAGTTCTGTAGCAGTAATATAGCTCAATGAGGGATTACCATCCTATAAGTAAAATACTGTAGGTAGGCTGTAATAGTTTACCCTTAAAATCATACAACAAAAGGAAGGGTAGCTTGCATGAGCAGGGATTCTAGTTTCCAGACAAATCTGAGAACAAGATAAACTGAGTTTGGTCACAAACACTGAGTGCTGTTATAGTTTCTTAAGTTACTTTTCTTCAAAATAAGAAGATGACCAGCACAACTCTAATTTGAGGAATATCAAAATTTAAAAAAAACAATTGTGACACATGTAAAACCTTCAGTTCAAAGAATCTTGTCTGGGACTGTGGCGGTCTAGTGGTTAAGACAGACAACGGACCAGAAGGTCCAGAAGATGCAGGGTTCAAATCCCACGTCTGCCACAGTCCCTGAGCAAGGCCCTTAACCCACACTCTGGATAAGGGTTCCTTCTAAATAACACAAATAAATACCAAAAGTCTTAATATAACTGCATTTTTGGCACTAGAATAAGACATTTTTGCACTAAAGGGCTGAAAGATACTAAACAGTACCTGCGAAGCATGGTGGAACTTAGCTAGCATAGGGTGTTTGTTTGTATTTCTGCAAATCTAGTAGTTGATTAGATCCAGTTTAAACCTGTGCAATTTTTATATTTTCCGCAGTAGCGTACTATAAAGCTCTATAATTGAATATCCAAAATTATTAATTGGGCATGTGTGATTAATAAAAGATTCATTTGTATTGCTATGCTATTACAGTTACGAGTTGTGTTCAGGAGAACAGGGCAGAAAAGTAAACGAACCCTTACCGCTCTAAGATGAAGTTTAACCACCACATTTAATCCTTTTGGAGACATGGTGTAGATGTAAAGTTTTATACTACAGCTCACATTTGTTTCTGAAGCACGAGCACAGTATTTTGAAGGTGCAGGCGACTCACACAAGGGCCACGTACATTCAAGTGAGCGTCCCGTTGCCATGGTTTTTTCCCCCACACTCGTCATATGGCACGGCATGGCATTGGCTAAAAACAGTCGATTTATTCCCATCTTTCATGTTAGTTCAAGTGATCGCCAACCGTAAATCGCAGACGTGGGAGATTCTCACAAGTGCCCTCTTGATATGACACGTTTTAATATTTCACTCTTAGAGAATACATACATTAAACTGTAAAAAGTACAATAAAGCTTTTGTTGAAACGCTTTTATTGATATCTTGGTTGTTTCATAAACGCAATTTAAAAGTCAGTTCGAACAACTAAAGGTAGTGGCGTGTAAATTGCACAACATTATATTATGTATGTAAATTACACTGCTTGTTTTATAGCAATGTTTCTGTCGATCCGGGAATCGAGAAGTCTGCTTTAAAAACTAGACCTACAAACGGAGTCGACTCCAAGCCCTACGCAAAACGCATTAGGGATTTTATTATGGCGGATTCTAAGAACGGCAGACTGCGCTTGTGCAGGGCGTCTTTGGGACTTGCAGTCCTTCCTGGCCAGATTCTGTTCCTATAAGTGAATCCTGCGTACTTTTTTTTTTACAATTATACTCTGTAGTGAAATATTAAATGAAAAATGAAATGTCCCCTTCTTTATCAGCAGTGCCTTTCCCCTCACTCTGTTCTGTAGTAGCTACCACAGATCAGGTACTATTTGGGTTGTGGATCATTCTCAGTAGTGCAGTGTGATGGTGTTTGTGCTAATGTATGTTTTGTTAGTACGATTTGATCAGACAAAGCAGTGTTGTAGTTTTTCCTCCCTGTGCACTGTATTAGACACACATACCATATTACTTGTAGAAGTCGGACAGTTTGTGTTAAGCATCCTCTAAATCTTCATCAGTGATCACAGAACGCTGCCAACAGGATGCTGGTGACTTGACATTCTTGTTTGATGGACTAACTGAAGTCCAGCAGTGACAGCACTTCTGTGTCTGATCCACTCAAACCAACTTAACACGCCACCACCATATCAGTTTCACTGCAGTGGGGAGAATAATCCAATAATCCCGGATCTGTGGTGGTCCAGCAGGGGTACTGACCATTAGAGAACAGGGTAAATGGGACTAAAAGTTTGTAGACAAATACACAACACAACAGAAAGACTACAGTCTGTAACTGGAAAACTTCTTCCTTATGGTAAGTGGAACTGATCAAATGGACAATGCGTGTAGAAACAAAGAGGGGTGCCTATGAAGTTATCGGGACTGCATAATTATTAATCTGGGGTCTCTGAGAATGCACTTTATAAAACTGCGTGCAAGCACAGAGTGAAGAACACGATTAAGGACTAGCGTATTTCAAAGCAACTGTGTGGATATAATGGCATTATGTTCAAGTGTGTAATACACTGCTCAAAAAATAAAGGAGCACAAACACAACAGATCCCAGTGGGAAAAGAAATCATTTCGAATATCTTTCCTGATATGGACTGAATAATGGTAACTACTCCATGTGCTTGTATGCACGGCTGACATCAGGGCATGCTCCAAATAAGACGACGCATGGTGTCCTGGAGGATGGCCTCGCAGATCTGGCCCAGGGTATTGCTGGGCTGCTGAATAGTTTGAAACGCAACCTAGTGGCATCAAATGGCCTGAAATGTAATGTCCCACAGGTGTTCTACTGGATTTATCGAGGAACCCAGGTCCTACTGCGCCAGCGTAGGGCCTGACAATGGGTCCAAGGAATATATCCCGATATCAAATAGCACTCAGCTACAACTTGCTTTTGTCTGGCCTGAAGTTCCAATGATATGCCTCCCCAGACCATCACTGATCCACCACAAACCAAAGAGGTGGGATTTGAACCCAACATACACAGCAAGGACCTTAACTGATGTACAAATAAGCTTTCGCAAAAAGCAACACTGATTAAATTAGGTTTATAGTTTCAAAAGAAACTACTGTCAGAACCCACAGGATCATAAAATTCTGGCAGGCAAAATGCTTCTCTAAATAGGCCAGGAAGTAGGGTACACATGGTGTTGGGCTGCTGAAAGCCAATGAAGTGGCGGCCTGGCAATCCTGGGAATTGAACACTCCAAGCATTTGTTGTTCTATGAACTAGTTGTAGTAATGCATCTATATTTTTACCAACCATATTTTTGACCCAAAACTATTATAAAAAAAACTCAGAGACAGGGGACTGTTCATCTGTGTTTAGTTTATATGGTCACCACAAGTCAAGGGTACCAGAAATGCAGCTGAATACCGAGTTCAAATAAAAAAAGAAACAATAAAACTGCTAAATAATGATCTCATATCATATGGCCTAAACTCATTCAATTACATGAAGTACTATTTTTAGTATTCATATCAGATTACACTAATTACTATGACTCAGGCAGTAATAGAGAGCTTACTTTAGTTTGGTATTATAAGTGGCTAGTCAGCAGCATTTAAATATGAAATGCCCCTAAATATGTTCAAGGCGTCTGAATTGACTGTATATCTACACAAAAGTTGTCGTTTAAGTCCATTTGATTAAAGTACTGTTGACAAATGGGCAAATATAATATAATCACGTCATAGCCACAGGTTTTGCTACCACGATTAAATCAAAGAAACATTACCTGCCAAGACCTTCATGCAGTAAAAACAAAAAAAAAAAATAAGCAAACATAAGAACGAAGGAAGTTACATCAACAGAAATATGAAAAGAGGCTGTAAAAGTGCATTTGATGTCAGAAGCTCTGAGAACTCTAGGCTGCCGATATGACTTTATATACTCTTTTAAAAGGAAGAAACAGGAGAAGAGAAGTGAAATTTCCCTTTGGTTCTATTCTCCATAAACACTTTCATCACTGTAGGCAATGTAGAGGAAGAAGTCCTCTTCATGATGCTCCTAAAATTAAAGAAACAATTATAGACTGAATAAACAAAGTTGAATACATGTGAACACAGAAGAAAGAGTGAGTGCTTAAAACATGGGGTTGGGTGGTATTAAAAAACGGTGACAATATTTTAAAATGGTGATGCATTCAAAAAAAATGACGTCCTAAATTCATTTTTTACATAGGGGGAAGTAGAGTGAATTCTAAAAGACAAGTTATATGTTAAGAGCCATTTGGGAGCTAAATAAGTCGACTCACTAAAGAGAATTAACATTACTTCAAACACTCATTACTATCACACAAACATGACCACAAGCACAAAAAGATCCGACACCTAAACGGTGCTGATTTTGGTTGTTTACTGTATACATTCATATATCATATTTAGCATTACAGTCTTTTTTTGTAAAGTCACTGCTCATGAACATTAGGGAATACTTCAAAATTAAATATCCAATAATGAAATATTTTCCATTTTTTTGTGAGCAGTGTACTGAAAATATTCAGGGCTTGAGCCCTAGTAAAAAGACCTGACGACGACATTGCTGTTCTTTGCCTGTTTTGTGTGGGAAGTAGTAAGGAATTCAGTCAGTACTGCCCAACCCCATTGCAACTGCATACATCTTAAAAAGCATTGTGTCTGAACGTATATACCTGGTATAGCAGCCCCATGGTTGCAGAGGTAGGAGGAATGACATTGTTTACAAAGAAAAACAGAGCATCCTCAGCTCTTAGGTGGATTCTTTTTCGAATGAGGAAGTAGAACTGGCCAACTGTAACAAAAATGAATTATCTGACCATTGGCTAAAAGTATTTCAACACAATAACAAGTATTTTATTACAAATTTGTGTTGAGGCACTTATTCTGTCTGGCCAATGAGGAGCTGTTACTTAACCTAACATCAGTGATAGAAGCCGAATAATGTCTAGAACTACTTACTCTTCCTTGCAAACCTATTGCCAAATAACTAAAAAACGCAGTCAGCCAACAGAATCAAAAATGTACTTTATATAATATACAAAATAATCTGTTCCAGTTCTACAAAACAATATTTTAGTTATGCATGTATAATCAGTTATAGCTTAATTTTACAAATGACATGTCTTTTACCAAAAAAATGTTTCACATAAACAGTTACATAACTGCTAATCTTGCTTTGCTAAAATTACATTCCATAGCTTACCTGTGAGATCAGAGGGAACAAGGTATTTCTTCTTATCCAAGTCTCCTATTCTGGCTTTGGGAGCTTTCTCAACAATTACCTGGCGAAAAACAAAAAGCGTTTGGCTGTAGAACCTCACTGGTTATGTGGCCTTAGTAAACTTATTCCTTTCAAACTTTAACACTGACCAGTCACATAATATACTGCTCACAAAAATTGGGAATAAAATATCCCCTAATTTTGGTGAGCAATGTATTTTTAAAAAATATTAACTAAAGCAAAATCTGAAAACATTCTGTACAATACTGTATAGTGTAGCACTTAATACCATTGTACCATTCCTTTATAAAACTTAAAACACTTGCAAGACTTTTTTTATGACAGCAGGTGATTCGAGGTTATTAAAGCAGACAGACGATCGGATGGACCTAAAACGGCAATGGCAAGACGCTCCACAGTTGCATTTAGCCATGTAAGCCAATTAGTTTTATTTAGAAGACACAGCACAGTAAAACAAAATAAAACAATACTTAGAGGTCAGGTAAGGTCATAGCAAGTCACACATTTTTGTCAGTTTGTCCTGTCAATGACAGGAGGCCAGGTCAGCGTTCGTAGGCCCATTCGTTCAGAAATTTGCTAAGTGATCCGCTTCTTAGGCAGCTACGGATTTCCTGGATAACGCTGGTTGCCAACCTACTATGTAGTCAAAAACACTGGGAAGCTCATACCAGAGTTTTCAGCTTTATACAAAAACTTTACACTAGCTCTCTAACAAGAAACTCAGTTATGGCAATCAGAATGTGTTTTATAAGAACCTCAGGTATTCATATGGCTGCTGGGTAATCCATGTTTATATTAATTCAATTGTTCTAATATTTTGCTGGTCGTTTATCGTTGTCTGTGCAAGATCCAAGCTCAAATCCTTGCCCAGCTGCTGCCTGTGTGGAGTTTGCATGCCGTCAAGTGTCCGATCCATATTGAAAAACACATTAGATTCACTGGTGTGCGGAAAGTGACCCAGTGATATTTGGTAATGGACAGGGGTTCTCTCTAAGGTCGGTTCATGCCTTCCACCCTGTACAGCTAGTTGGGCCCTGGCATGGTCCCACCAGCGACCCTGTGCTGGGTTAAGCATGTAAAAAGTTAGTCAGTAAGAGGGGCAATGTGTTATTTATCTTTACAGATAACAACTAATTTACCTGCAGTGCAGAAATTTAAGCGCAACACTAAGTGTAAGACTTTACAATACTGTTGCCACTGTGCGACCATGAATGTGGTCACCAACAGCATCGTAAGTAAAACCATTTACGAATGAATACTAATATTCCAGTTGAGTGGGCTTTACGTTCCCTAAAATAGAAGGACTAAATAAGGAAGTGTTTCATCCTCTCAGAACAGAAGTGAAAGTAGGTAACTAATCTCATGTTTCACAATATAAAACAATTATAAATGATAACTAAATATGCAAGATTGATTGCTGTACATGGAACGAAGCTCTCGGAAAGAAAATATTCTTACAAGTTGTTAGTGGTCACATGACACCAGCCAGATGTATCAGTGTTCCCCCTCCATACAAAACAGACAGTATTGTATTTGGTTATTTTATGTCACAATGTCACTATTCACAATATAAAGGTTATATCAATACTAATCAGATAAATTCATACTGAGCCAATTTTAGAGTGACTGAGTAACCCAACATGTCTTTGTAATGTGGACTTAAACCAGAGTACCCTGAGTAAGCACAGACACGGCGACACCACACAGGCAGAAGCCGAGGCCGCGATGGAACAGGGACTTTCTCGAGCTGTGACAAACTTGCCACCCTGGTATATGGAATGAAGCTGTTATAAGAATATTTTCTTGTTAGTCGATTCATGACACCAACCAGATGTAAAAACGTGTAACAGTTTGCCCCTTCGTCCACGTATAACAATTTTCTGAATATTAAAATTGTTTATTCACCTTTGCAATGTCAGTGACTATAATGCTCACAACGTCGATTCATGACAGGAGCAAGGTTACATCAATACTATTCAGAAATATTCATGCCAGGATGATTTAGATTAGCCATTTAACCCAATACAATCATGGAGATCAGGAATCAAACCGGGATTCTCTGGAGCTGCTAACCTCTTGAGCCACCTTGCTACCACAAAAGTATAGTCAGATAGCTGTGATTTGTATTTTTCAATCATCTCCATCTTTCAGACAGTGCCCAAAATATCTCCTAGACCATTTCTCAATAAACCACTTTAAGAATGTGCCTCTTTCTCTCCATCTTACTACCTTTTCAGTGTAAGGGTGGCCTAAATATGTCCCACCTTGCGAAAGAAATTCAGTACAGATAAACAAGCAACTCCCCAGCATGTACCTTTGGATCTAATTAAGTTTGTAATTAAGGTACTTGATTAAGGGCGATTGTGTTACATATATGCACAGTGTCAGGGACTGCGTAGAGGCTTTGTGTTAGATTAGAGCAGCTGTAAACAAGAGCTTAAATGCAGGTAACGTTTTTTTCTCTTGTTTAGGACTCTTAAGCTGCTGTGTCAGCGTGACTATACAGTTTTAGCAAAATAACAGGTTAACGTAATTTAGTGTGAGGTGGCGTATTACACATGAAATCTCCTCAGCTGATAAACAAACGCTAGCTAACGTCCTTAGCTTGCTATTCAGCTACGACCGACGCATTTGTTTGGTATTGACACCATACTTAGACATACTTCACTCTGAGTCACAATGTATTAATCAAATGATATATAACATAAAAATAAATCCCATGTGTAGAGAAGCGTGAACTTGTCATATATTGCTAGAAAAGCAGCCCAAGACTCAGCGTTACACTCGTCTGTCTGTTTTCAGCTAGCTAAGCTACATATACTTACAGGTACCCTGTCAGGATATTTCTTCCTTATTTTTTCTCCCTCTGATCGCCTTTTCTCAAACGGATGCTCATCTTTATACTGGAACTTCATGGCAGCTCGACAGAAGAAGCTGCAACGATATCAAATATAGACGTACACTTGTCAGAAACAGCAGAGCTGAACGAACGCCACTAGCAAAGCAGTTTTAGTGACGACGCGTTTAGGCGGATGAATACAATAACAACAGTTGCGTAAATGTTTTCTCAGCGACAGTGTCACCCGCATATACAGCCACTCTGCGATTGGTTTATGAAAGCTTTAAACACAGACAAAATAATTTAATCAATATGTTTTATATTAGGATATTTCTATCATCCGCTATCTCACGAATGTAGGTACTACTTTCTTATGACCTAGCGAGCGGACGGAGACACAGGAGTTGTTGGGTCGATGTTTATGTCTCTATGATTTGTCGTCTGGAATCAGTGGCGGGGTTCGAGCTTTTTGATGTTCCGAAGCCAGACTGGGACCAGTAGCTGCACTGCACACAAAAATTGAAAACTAATTTTGGCCCCTCTAATATATACTTCTCATAAAAATTGAAAAGATATTTATTGGTCGCAGTGTGGACCAAATAGTTTATTCTCAAATTCTAAACCAAGTTTGGTCCCTCTAATATATTCTGCTCACAAAAAAATTAAAAAAATATACTGCCCATAAGATTTTTTTTTAACATTTTTGTGAGCAGTATATATTAGAGGGGCCAAAATTAGTTCAGAATTTGAAGTTTAGAATTTGAGTATAAAGTATTTGGCCCCACTTTTATAGAAGAGAGGGGTCAAATACAAAAATGTGCATCATGGGCATTAATAGGGAGAGGTCCATAATTGTATTTATGCTGTTTTCAGTTACATTTTACCATATTCTGTATTCTACAATTTTGTTTCTAACTTAACTTCTCTCATTTTGTCTGTATTTCTAAGTGCATTCTATAGCAATACAGACACTGATATGTTATATACTATAACTAGACAGTGGGCACTGTGATTAAAGCTCTGTATCACTAATCGGAAAGTATGAGCTCAAAACCACATCTCTGCTATAATTATAAGTGGTGGACACTTAAAAAAAAGTGTAAGTTGCTCTGGATATGGATGTTTGCTAAATGCACTGCTCACAAAATTAGGGAATATTTCATAAAGAGGATATGAATATGAAGAGGATCCCACAAGAACTGCTGGACAATCTGATCCTGTCCATGCTCCATCACTGTCGGTGTGTTTTGGCAGTCGTAGGTGACCATACACCCTACTGAACAGTCAATGTGTGGCCCTCTGGTCCAGTTTAACATGCTGTTCACCCCAATGAAATATATCACTTTCTACTCAATCCCCATAATTAATAATTGAATCTTATTTGCGTAATCAAACAACTTTATTTGCCTTTTCATTTGTTTTCCTGATGATTTTATTAATGATATGAAATAAAATACTTTTTTTTCCCTTAATCGCTTTATTTTCATTGTGAAATATCCCCTAATTTATGTGAGCAGTGTACTTTAAATTCTTATAAATCAGCTATCTACAGTATAACCATAAATAAGACCACACGTGAATTGATGTTGGTGGTGGCCTATATTTACCACACAATGACATGATAATGGCTTCTCCTAAACAACAGCTACACACCTTCTCTACTTTGTTTATATACAATGCATTGTGGCTGTATAGTCCGTGCCTATTCATATTGTGTATTAATCATCTTCTAGTGGTTCCTAATAGGGTTACAGTATAAAATTGCAGGCCACTATGATTATTAAATGTTAGTAGCTTACTAACGCATGTATGCAGCCTGTGAAACTTACTTGGCCAGTGGTACAGACTACTTATCGAAAGGCAGGAGTTGCTCTAGCCCTTCATCTGTCATGCATTACTGAGCAAAGAACAATTTATGAACCTTGTAGTGGCATTATGTTGGTGAAACATCTCAGACAGCAATAAATAGCATACTCTCCCACACTCGAATAAGGAATTCAGCTGCTGAATGATGGATGTCAGAACATATCCAAATACTACTATCCAAGTACCAGTAAATCGGGGACTACCTGTACACAGTAATGGTTTATTGCTGACTAAATGAAACAAGAAGATAAACACTTCAGATTCAGAATGGCTTGGCCAGCACGAAGTTTTATTAAAAATATGCAGGATTTGAGTTCAAGTAAGCTGCCAAAACATGATTTTTCTAGCTTTACAGCAGGTGGTGAATTAAGGCTTAAATTGTAATACAATATTAATTTCTTGAAGGTCTCCAAACTTGAGTTAATAACCTTTGTACCTTGGTTTTCCAAGACCTGCTAAATCAGTAAAAGGATCCATTCCATGACAATAAAATGTGACATTATGTTTGAAAAACAATCATGAATTTGCTGCAAAACTATCTGTGGTAGTGTTCTGTCCAAATACACTGTCAAATGTCTTTCATGGCTTTCAACGGCATAAAACATCCCTGAATATTGTTGGGCTGAAAATAAAAAAACAAAAGCAAAAAAAAAAGGTTGGTATTATTATCACAAAAACCTTTGGGTTCTTTTAGGTATGGGGTTCAACTTACACTTTTTGTTTAAAAATCACTGTTGCTTAAAGGTTCACCTTGTATTAGTTTAAACAGACAGACATTTTTCTACTTCCACATGATGTGGCAATAGTTTGAGTGCTACATAAACCATATCCAAGAAATGGAACTTCAATCATTGTGGCTCTAGGAAAATGAGAAATCTCACTGCCAAGCTGCTAGCAACAAGGACTTCACATAAGAGATGGAAATGGAGTCCTTCCCCAGTTAAAATAAAGATTAAATTTCCACATAATTTCAACATTTTTCTTTCCTATCAAAACCATGGCACAGTTATACAAGGGTTGACTCAGCCTTCATGGGTTTCTTGGGAACACCAAGAAATGTTCAGCAGCACTTTGAATGAGGAAAAGGCAATAAAAATAGATAATGTTCACCGGTGTTCCTCATGTCAATCAAGTATATTCAGTTCTGAACCAGCATCTGACTCAGCATCTGACCAACCTTGTGCTGGTGTTGTGAGTAATAGAGGAAAAGAGTACAGCGATGATATCTGGAAGAGAAGACGTTAAAGCCATGATGCCTTTCAGTTCAGCAAAGTTGATGCTGGTGGAGGTTTCGACTGAGGATGGAGCGGACATCAGTCGTGAATCTGCAGGCAGAGGTCAGATATAAAAAGAAATCTTCAATGGTACACCAAATCAGACATCCTTTTGGTAAAACGTACCTTAGTGCATCCAACACTGGCAGTAGGTTCAGAAGTGCTGTGTCGCTGGGATCACTGAACCAAGACTTTATAGGAATTGCATTGTCTATTAAAACAAATAAAACATTCATAGTACATAGTATAGTATACATAGTATGTTATAAACAACGCAAACACAACTGTATGGTTTTTCATAGGGTCAATCCATACACATTAAGAAATTAGCTGAAAATATTCAAGTACAATGTGGAGAAATGTGAGATTTGACAACTCAATTTAAGAAATACTCCTGTATTTGGTAAGAACATTGATTTAATATAAATATTCCCATTTACCAGGAACATTTGTATGTTTAATAACGGAATAATCAAAATATGGATTACGCAGTTATGAAAACTAATGAATATTTTATGCAAATAAAAATTTAAAACCTAAATGCTGGTGTGTAAAGATTGGGCTTAGGATACATCTTCAATTGACTGTTTAGCCTATTTTTCAAATCATCCAGAGCAACTTACAAAAGTGATTTGTACTCTTCTTAGTAGACATTACCTAATACTATTACAAATAAGCAGTAGCTCAAGAACTAAATACAACTAGATCCTGTCAGGATATGACGAGGATATGTGAAACCTAAAACAAACCTTTTTACTTATTTAAGGTGTTATGATACAAACATTAAGAACTATGCATGTTTGAGTGATGTCATCTTTGTTTGTTAAAGAGTAATGAGCCCTTGGTTATCTTGATATGATGTTGGTTAAACCATTCAAATCATACAAATCTCTTAAGTGTGATTAAAGTAAGGGTTCGCTTAAAAACTGAAATATCACATAATTATCAAGTTCTGACACTTTACAAAAACATTTGGATAATTCAGAAACAAAACTTTCTGCAGCCTGGAATAATTTCAACCAATTGCCTTGAAAAAGGATTCAGTGAATAAAACTGCTCAGAATCCTCTGACTTAAGCCACATTTGTACAACTACCTCAGGAAAACCCAAACACAATGCTTTGAATTAGAACATGAAATGTTCTTTTTTTACTGAAATAAAGCATTTACAGGAATACTGGTTGTAATCATTGTATCTTCTACTTAGTTTAATATGGGTTTTAGACAGTAAATTAGAAGTAAATAGTGATGGAATTACAAATTCTTCCCATTACATTTTAAATGAAGTACGTTTTAATGGATTATATTTAAATACCTCCTCAAACACTGGTTCTATGATTTATTTGTTTCTAATGTTAAGTTAACCAAAAAACAAAACAAGAGTAATTATTCAGAACACTATACAAAGAAAACACTGTCTACTGAATCGATAATATCTTACCTGGATGACTACGATATGCCCCAGGAGAGTTGTCAATAATGGCTATACTGGAAAGGTCACCATGTATGACTGCTAGGTCTTTTGTATAACTACCCAACTCCAGTGTGCAATGCTATGGAAAAAGCAGAAAAAACAGTTATTTATGCATTATTTGTAGAGAAATTCTGAATCCAGGTGTTTTCCATGATTCCATGAAAAGGCAAAATAACAATGTAAGCACACAAATAATAATTAATGTTGATAGGTACCTGTCTGTAGAATCTGCGATTCAAAATGCCTTTGTTGTTGTCTAGCTTGTCCGCTACTGCAGAGCCGTAGATTTCCATACTAGCAGTAAACACCACCAGCTCATACCACTGACTGACCACCTCTAAGAAGAAGTCCACATGAGGCCTTTTATGTACAAAGAACCTGACTGGGTGTCTGTCTATAACAACCTGAAGACAAAATAGGGAAGCAGCAAAGGGGGATTAATACATAAAGGTATCAGGTTGCTAAGAGGGAACAATGCTTTCCAAATTAAAGATGTCCATAGTTCGGTTCCTTGGTGGCCTTATATCTTAAATTTTAAACTGATACTGCCTGACAAAAAATTCTAGGGAAGCTACATCTTACATTTACAGCATTTAGCAGACAGCCTTATCCAAAGCCACTTACAATTGATACATACCAAGCAATTGTGGGTTAAGGGCCTTGCTCAAGGACCCAAAAGTGGCACTGTTTGAAGGCAAATCCACCCCTCCTCCAAAAAAAAAAATGTAAAAACATTTTTTTTTTAAACTATAAAAGCTTCGTAAGTGTATTCCTGTTTAGATTCTTGATTATCAGGAATATGTTTATGATGTCTTAAAGCACTTTTGGAAATCGCTCCGCACAAGGGCGTCTGTTAAATAATGTAAATGTAAATAAACTTAAGTGAGCACGTCATCAGACATTACCTGTTAATACACTGCTCACAAAAGTTAAGGAGATAATCTATTTTTGTGAGCATATTAAGGCTTTTACAAAACAATATTGAAATATGGGGTCAAATGCAAAGAAATGGTTATGTAATCAAGCAAAGTAATATAGTAATATTAACTACATAATTTCTAAGTCTTAATTTTAAGCATAACTGCTATAACATCTAGGGCTAAAACTGCTAAGTACTGAAGACCATTCCTAGCCAACAGCCAGACAAGTAGTTCCTGTTATTAAAATTCCTGTTCAGCTTCTATTTATTTTTCTTTTTTATGTACCACATTTCTTACCCTGAGAATAAAGTCTGGTGGAGTTCCAGGTCGTACCGACGGTCTTAATACACCGTCATGATGAGAATGAATCAATGTCTCATCGAGGTCTAAAACCAGAATCTTCCTTTTGACTGAATCTGGTCAGATAGAAGTACACAAACACAAACACACACACACACACATCAATATACAGGTATGACAGTTTCTGCAGTCGACAGCTACAGGATACTCATTTACATGGCTTTACATTAGGCTATACACAGAATTGTATGCAAAGGCAATTTATTGCCATCTCTGTTGGCAGACGTTAATAAACAAAATAAGGCTGTAAATCAAGAGTGTCATGTGCAGTTGCCCAAATAAGAATAAGCATGACTTGTCAATTAGTGACAGTAGGGGTGAGGAAAAATGTGATTTTTAGATGCATCGCGATTCAGACGTTAGCAATTCTAAATCGATTAACAAATGTCAATAATCGAGCACACTTGCATCTGAACATGTAGACCATCTTTTGTTCTATTCCAGGAAAAGACTAGAGAAAAATAAAATAATTTCTTACAATACATAACACAATTGCTAAAAAAATGGAATTTACAACAAGTTGGTCTTCTCTTGTGGATTCTTTAGCTCACTTCATAGTTCATAAATTAGGTTTATTTCAGACATGCTACAGGCTTGGCTTTGTGGTCACCAAACCATTGGTATGTGGATTTAGATAATTATTTTGACCCTTCTTGACCATTCCAATTTTTTTCACCACTATGTACCAGATCATTACATAATTTTATTAAGGATGAAGATACTTACCGAGTCTGTTTCTAGACAACGGTGACAAAGGTAAAGTGTCATATCGCACTGTCTGGTACTGGATTATCTAGGCCAGGAAAGAGAGGAAAGGGAAACTTTAACTGTGGTTCAACCGAATGCAGCAGAGGATAATGCTGCCATCAGAACAAAACCCTAGGTCTCTACAGAGTTTTTTATATTTTAAGTGCAAGTTTCCAAGTACTCAAGGCTGGACAAAGCAATGAAATTGAAACACCTGTTCCGCACCAGTTCAGTTCTACAAATTCTATTCGCAGACCATCTGGCCTAGCAATGAAGCAAGGAATCTCCTTGACATTTAATCCAACAAAAAGACAAACACGTACAGTCACATACACCAAATAACAATCACACGCTGACATTCAACAAAAATATAATAGAAATATACAAAAGTATAAGGGTAATACAAGAACATGAAGAATATTAAACGTTTATAAGAATATTATAAGTTATGCTACCTAAAGAAATGTGTACTTAGAATTTCACAAATCAGGTACAGTTGTACAGAATAAATATAGTACAGTATAAGTAGTCCCTGCTTATATTCTGCTCATAAAAAATAGATGATATATCTAAATAAATGAGTCACATGTGCACACCGTGAAAACCAGGTGGATGGATGATAACTTGGGACAAAATTTTACCTAAAAAACAGTTGACAATAACCAAATTGTACAATAACTAGATCAAATGATAATCGATGATCCACCGTATGTAGAGAGACAGATGGACTGTAATTCTGTAATTGTAGAACTCTAGAAAAGTCAGCATATGGTAAGTGAAACTAATCAAAAGCACAAGTGTAGAAACTAGAAGGCAGTCATAATGTCATGCCTGATCAGTCTATACATACATAGACTATATGGATGAAAGGCATGAATCTGATTTTATTGTGTCTATGTGCATTTTTGCCCATTCATCCAAAAGAGTATTTCTGAAATCAAACTCTGACGTTAGAACTTGAATTTGCATTCTAGTTCATTTTAGTTGGACAGGTTTGAACTGTCATAGTCAAGTCCAACCATTTAAATTAGGATCAGAATTACTTTATTAATCCCAGGAGGGAAACGGCAGTTGTTACAGTTGCAATTGTTTGTGTAAGAACAAAAACTATAAAAATCTACAACAAATATGTATGTTTTTAAATAATATAAACATACTAAAGTGGCAATAAATGTTGTACTAAATATGGAACCTACTGTACAAAGAAGTTCACATTATTGCACCAATTAGTTATTGCACACATATTAAATGAATTACGTTACTATTATTATTATTACACATATGAACAGTACAATTTGAGTATTACACAGATTCATTTATGGACCTTGCCCACGCTGTTCCAACAATTTAGAAATTGTCTAAAGTATAATAACATGCATGAGCATTAATAATTCCCCACACTGCAACAAAGGGGCCTAGACCAGCCCCTGAAAAGCTGCCCCCTAGCATTATTTCCCCTCCACCAAACTTTACAGGTGGTACAACGTTGTCATGCAGGAAACATTCGCTCAGCATTTGCCAAATCCAGACTCGTCTATCAGACTGCCAGCTACAAAAGCTTGATTTCTCACTCCACAGAATGTTTCCAAAGCTCCAGTCCAGCAGTAATGTGCATCACACCACTACATCAAACTATTGACATTGAGCTTGGTGATGCTTGCATGCAGATGCATGAAACCCAATGTGCACAAATTTTGTGCTGTGAATGCGGGAGGAAGTTTGGAACTCTGCACTTATTGAATCAGCAATGCGTTGTCAACAATTCTGAGGAGACGATTAAGATATGTCCAAATACTTAGTGTACACACATGTAACCGTATGTGTGCGCGAATAGATTTATGCTTGTCAGGGCAAAATTGTTCTTATACACCTCAATACCGATTTGTTACCCTAAAATGTTAAGAAAGGACCCATCTCATGAACCCATAACAAATCTCCATAACAAATGCGTTTGGAGCACCGTTTACACCTGTACTATTACATAACTTCAAATAACAGAAATTCGTCGACTTACAATTGCAAACACTCGTGAGCTATAGACATTATATATATAGATATATATATAGATATATATATATATATATAGATATATATAGATAGATAGATAGATAGATAGATAGATAGATAGATAGACAGATATATATAGATAGATAGATATAGATATATATATATATAGATATATAGATATAGATATAGATAGATATTCCCAGTAATTTCAGTGACATTTGATTTTCCTGTGCAGTTTTACTGAAAACTGTAGCTGTTGCTTTAGACAGTAAGTGGTGATGTGGTTTAAAACTCTTAAACCGGTGTTAATGTTTTCATTTTCTCTTATATTATCCTTTTTTATTAGTTTCTCTGTATTAATATCTATATGCCTGAAGACACTGAGTCGCTGCCATATGATTGGCTGATTAGGTATTTTTGTTAACAAGCAGCTGAACAGGGGGTGTCTAATAAAACAGAACCTTCTACAGCTGCTTAACTACCTTTAACACAACCTATTTGTATTGTGTGGATAATAATGTGTTGTTTTGTGTGGTGCGAACTGATTACAGAGTTTATTGTGGCATGAACATGTATGATTAAATTGGTCCCTTTGTGGCAGTTCTATGGCACAAACCAGTTTTACGTTTATGAATTATAGCTACATAATATGAAAATAAATTAGTCCGTTTGGATGCGATTGCATTATTTAATCCTATTCTACATTACATCATGTTATACCAGTTATGTACATTTATTAAAGAGCAGGAGGGACAATTACCAACTGTCTAAAACTTACTATTTATTGTTAAAACGTATCACTTAGTGTGGGTTAAATTATGCTTTTTTGCAAGATTAGTTTATCACTTTATTATACATACCAACCCTTTACCAAAATGCATTCTTAATACTTAGATTAAGGTTTAGTATATGTGACTATTTTATTTCTGTCCTTTTTCTTTGCCATAGATGATGACCTAAATAAAATTGGCTCATCTCACTCTTCCCACTGCCATTTTCCTAGCTTGGCAAGTATAGCTAAATTCATTCATACGTATCCTAGTGACACCAGGCCATCTACAAGTTAAGTTCGGAGCATGCCCATCAGAACAGTAGGTAAGCATTCTGGCTTAAAGACTATTCTATATTTGTCAAAGATGAAGCCTGAAACATGAGCTGTAAGGACATGTTGCTGGCACGTTAGATGGAACATGTTTGGATAGCAATGGGATATCTGATAAACTTGCAGATGCCAGGTTGTATGGCATCTGCATCTTTCTGGCTAGCAGTGATAGTGTGATGCATGGGTGTCTACCAGGTTGAGGGAATTTACTCACAATTCTAATGTATATTTTAAAACCTCAACACAATAAATCATTATTTTACTAAAACAAACTAATAATTAGTAAGAAGATACAAATTAGATACAGCTTCAAAAAAAAGTATGTGAACCCTTTACAATTACTTGGATTTATGCATAAATTACTCCCAACAATAGACAAACGCAATCTGATCCAGCAGAAACATGATATGTTTTACGTTTTCATTGAACGAAAAGATGGTCTGAAGTTTTCCTGCAAAATGTCTTGATTCATTTTTTCATCGATTGCAGCAATCCGTTCAGGCCCTGAGGCATGCAAAGCACTCCCAAACCATGATGCCACTCCACCATATTTCACAGTTGAAATGACATTTTAATGTTGATGTGTTGTGACTTTTTTCTCCACTTTTTCTGTGTTCCCTCCGAACAATTAAATTCGGTGTAATCTGTCCACACAGTGCTGTGGAACGTGTAGTTGCTCTTTTGCAGAAGCGGCTTTCTCCGTGATGTCCTCCCATGAACTCCATTCTTGTTTAATGTTTTAATTATTGTGGATTTATCAACAAAAATGTCCGCATGTGCCAGAGATTTCTAGGATTCTTTTTTACCTTGTTGAGCATTCTATACTGTGCCCTTGCAGTCATCTTTACAGGATGACCGTGGTTGGGGAAAACAGCAACAACTTTCTCTGTTTGTAAACAGTCTGTGTTACTGTGGACACAGGAGCATCAGGGCTTTTAAAGATACATTTGTAACCCTTTCCAGCTTCATGCAAGTCAACAATTCTTGAACGTAGGTATTATGAGAGCGCTTTCATGTGAGTCATGGTTCGCATCAGGCGAACAGCAAACTCAAAACTGCCTTTTTTAAATAGGGCAGCCTAGGAGTTCACATAATTTTTCCACTCTGTACTGTAAATGTTTAGATGCTGTGTGGTGACTAAAACGTGAAAACATATAACATATTGTGCAGTATTAGTTTAAGCATACCGTGTTTGTCTATTGTTGTAACTTAGATAAAGATCAGAACAGAGTTAATGACCATTTTTTTTCCAAAAATCCCAGTAGGATCCCAAAGGGTTCACATACTTTTTCTTGCAACTGTATTCCGATATATTTTCCATTTTTAAGCAGTTCATCACAGCGCCATGATGATATATTACCTACACAATTGAATTTCCAAAAAGGGGGCTCAAAATTTAATAAACTATATTTAAGTTTTATGAGTATTCTAGTTATTGTGCTTTGTTACAATGGCTCTATTGTGGGTTTTTAGGGCTATATATCTAGCATTGAGTCTCTAACTCCCATCTACTTATTTGGAATGCTTTTTTAAATTTAAATTTTACATTTTCCAACGTCTAAGACCTCCTGTCCATATACATGCAGTGATTTAAAAACGTGACTTGATTATGTTGTGCATAAATAGATCTGTTTCTATCACATGAAGCAGAACTACTGGTACGATGTATGAACAAATGGTGCACGTAACCCTTTGCTAACAATTCTTACATGAAGAACTGTGTAAAGAATATTATTCGACTCAATTCTTAAAGCACCAATGGAGCAGGATGGCACAGTGTAAGCTCAATCCCCGGATCATGCTGTTTCTGTGTCTGTGTTTGCCTCCCCCAGATATTCCAGTTTCCTGTCACATTGCAAAGATGTGTTCGGTCAACTTTTGTTTCTGGAGTGTCTCTGTGTACAAGACCAATGAACTGACACCTTCTCTTGGGTTGGTTTGAGTTGTCTTGTGCCATGTCCTGTCAGTTATTTTGTGCCCCCAATATCCGCAACCCCAAGCCTGAACTGGATTATTGGAGCAGTTATAGAAGGTGAATAGCTGAATTTTGAGCATTAGGTAGCTTGCTCAATAGATTGTGTATTAATAAACAAGAGAAACTGTAGAAGGTCACCAGTTAATTTTTATGCTCTCAATGTAAGACCTCCTCTTTACATACAAGCAGTGACTGACTGGAAAACGTGAACTGGGTCAGACTGATCACGTTGACGGTGCATGATGTGTAGAAATAGATCTGTCATGAAGTAGGACTACTGGTACTTTCTATAGACAAATGGCGCACGTTACTTAATTCCCTTCAGTGGCTTATTTAACTAGGGTACTGGCTATTCATATTTAGTCTGTTCAGTGGTTCAGCAAAAAAGAAACTCCTTATATAGAGAGTACTGGTTGTGTAGAATTGCATTATTAGATATTCTCTCTTCTAAGAAGCAAAACACTCTACACTGGTTGCATATCCAGGTTCACAGCTAAACATGTTACAGACGTCATATGTTTTGGTAATATTTTTTCAGCAATCTTTCATTTCAGCTTTCAAAAGATTTGGCCATTTTCCACAAACCTATATTGGTCAAATTGCTCTGTATAAGACGTGGGGTTTAGATATTTGGGATTACCTACAGTACTGTGTAAAAGGCAAGTCATAGGCATTTTTAAAATCCCTTGTTATAACCTGCCACTTTTTTTGTAATACCATACAAATTTACATTTACTTTTTGTAATACCATTCAATGTAACTTTCGACAATTTATCATTCGGATTTTCCCATACAGAACATTCTTTTTATATTTGTTAAAAATAAATCTGTATACTGATTCATGACATGATGCCCTCTACACTTCCAAAATTATATCTCGGCTGTTATGTTACCTATAGTTCTCTGGAAATGTTTGCACATACAAAAATAATAATTGGGAATGTATATATAATTTACAAAATTTAATATTGGCTTTTAAATTTAATCAAATCCATTGACCTGTTTTTATTTTCTTGATCAGTGACACAAAACATGTAGAACATATTATTCCAGAAGTGACAATAAATTGAATGCAGCTAATATCAGAAGTGCTTATCTGATCCATGTAAGTAAGTAATTATGTATTTCTATAGCTATTTAACACAACAATGTTGACCATGTTTTACAAAGCATGTTTATACAAATAAAAAAACACAACAACATAGGATAAAACATAATATACAACACAAAAAATCATGAAATTTTAAAAAGTCAAGGTAAAAAGATGAGTTTTAAGTCTTGTGACCTTCACCTGCATTCCCAAAAAGAACACAATACTCTTTTTGTATTTTGTGGTACTAGCAATGCACAAAGTGGTAAGTTCACTGTCCTTTAGGGAGATTCATGGGCATGCTAGGATAGGAAATGTTTAAGGGGGCAGGCTTTTCCCTGTGAAGCCTTTTACACTTTCACCCACTTTCCACGTCCTCCCATCTGTTCAACATGATTCATGTCATACTTCAGGGAAGTAGGTCACTGCTGTGTTTGTGTGCATGTGAAGATTAGAACATGGGGTTCTTATAAAGTGTGTCTATAAAATAAGCATAGATACATAAAGTGTCTGATATCTGCACCCAGTCATTCCTCTACTCATCATCTGTTTTCTTATAAGTAAAATTATTAAGAAACAATTCATATCCATACACATGAAGTAATGTGCATAAACAAAGAACTGTATAAAGAAACCTATTTTGAAGATCCATGCAGCAGGATGGCACAGTGGTAAGAATTGTTGCTTTATAGCTCTAGAAACCTGAGTTCATTCCCCAGTCCATGCTGTCTCTGTGCCTGTGGTGGCCTTCCCCAAATGTTCCAGTTTTCACCCACATTGCAAAGATGTGTTCGGTCAACTGGTGTTTCAAAAGTATCCCTGTGTGAAAGAGCAATGGACTGGCACCTTGGCCTTGACCTCTGCCTTGTGCCATGTGCTGCTAGTTAGGTTGTGCCCCCAATATCCCCAAACCCAAAACTGAACTGGATTAAGCAGTTATAGAAGGTGAATAATTTAATTTTGAGCATGAGGTAGCTTTATCTGTAGTTGGGGTATTAATAAACAAAACGAATTGTAGATCACCAGTCATTTTTTATGTTGTACAGCACTCAATTTTTATGTTGTTGTGATATATGCCAGTGACCAGATTTTGTGGTCTATACAAAATTCAACGTGCAGCAGTGCAATGGGCCAAAATTGTTGGCACCTTTTCAGAATTGGGGGTAAATACCTTTGTCCTGCAGTCTCAAGGTGTATCAGTGTCACCGCGAACTAACTAGCGTCGACATTTGAATGAAATAAAGCGCTATGGCAGGAAACCCAGGACGACACAGAAACATAAAAAGCTAGAATGCAGTTTGCCAAAATATATGTGATTAAGCCAAAATCTGTCCAAAATAATGTTTTATGGATAGGCAAGACCAAGACAGAGCTTTCTGGTATCTGCTATCATTCAACTGTTAACCGAAAACAGGGTGAGGCCTATAAAGAAAAGAACACAGTACCTACAGTCAAATATGGTGGAGGTTCAAAGATGTTTTGGGGTTGCTTTGCTGCCTCTGGTACTGGGTGCCTTGAGTGTGTGCAAGGCATCATGAAATCTGAAGATTACCAAAGGATTGTGGGTCGCAATGTAGTGCCCTGTGTCAGAAAGCTGGGTTTGTATCCTAGGTCATGGGTCTTCCAGCAGGACCACAAACATACTTCAAAAAGCACCCAGAAATAGATGAAAACAAAGCATTGGAGAGTTCTAAAGTGTCCAGCAATGTCCTATTGAACACCTGTGGAAAGATCTTAAAATTGTTGTTGGGACAAGGCACCCTTTAAAGATGAGAGACCTGGAGCAGTTTGCAAAGGAAGAATGGTCCATAATTCCGGTTGAGAGCTGCAAGAAGCTTGTTGAAGTGATTAATTTCTGTTATTGTTTCAAAAGGGTGTGCCACCAAATATTAAGCTGAGGGTGCCAACAATTTTGTCTGGCTCTTTTTTGGAGTTTTGTTGAAAAAAAAATTCAGGAGTGCCAACAATTTCAGCCATGACTGAGCATGCACATACCAGCTATTTACGAACAGTGTAATAATAGCACAAAATTGTAGACAAGACATCTAGGTGTTACGACATACACGTGCCCCACAAGCTGTAGGTTGAAAACACTGCGCCAAGGACTGTAAACAAGTCTGACATGCCCTGTTCACCTTTGTACACAGTAACCATGTAGACTGAAAATGTACTTGTTTGTCAGTTGTGGTAGTGCACAGAATATCACAGTAGCACACTTACTTTTCATTTTACTTGATATTTAACTTGTACATTTTGTACATATTTGACTTTTTTTTTTGTTTTAGAATCTGAAATGTACATTTTAGAGGTAATGCTTACTTAAACAATACTTAAACAACGATTTAAACTGAATTTCCACACACAACATAGTGATGCAAAGCTTATAAAAAGTAGATTATTTCAAAATAAACTTTTAGTTAACATTTAGTTATCAATTAAACAGCTCAGGAAATTCTGTGAATTCTATGAGGAAATTCAAGACATTAAAGTATGTTGATTAGGAGTAAGTAAATCTAAATGTAAATGTAAAAAGGTCCTCTCTCAAACTAATTTCTATGTTCATAATTCCCTCAGGAGATTTCTGAACAACAAAGATTAGCATGTCAGGGTTGTGAGGAGAAAGTCATTGCTAGTCTACTGAAAACTAGATCCAAAGCAGTCCAAATTACACTCCTTAACACTGAAAATTCAACATCAATAGACAAAAATGATAGACATGTTAATGATGATCAAATGATCAAAAAGATGGAAACGAAACATTCAAACCACCCTGATATGTGAGATTTCATATTGCTTAAAGTTTTTTGCTTTTTGTTTGTTTTTTTGTATTATGTACCGTATTCAAAATTATGAATAGTCTTTTTTTTCTTGTAGGACTATGAAGTCAACTGTTCAACAATGTTGGCTTCTTGAAAAAGTCCCTTAACCCACAATTGCTTGAATTGTAAGATTGAATCAGTCGCTATAGATAAGGGTGTTTACTAAATGACTAAATGTAAATACCAGCAACAGGACATTTGTGTGTGAACTAAGTCTGAATAGAATGTGAGCCATGCAGAAAAGCAGTAACAAGTTGTTCTGCCAAAAATGGTTAAAGAACAAATGAAGTTCATGTTTTGGAATCCCAAGTTATGGGACGTTAAGAAACCCATCAACATCCCCCAGCAATTTGAGCCTCATCCTGGTGCCGATGTCCCCAGTGATAAAACATTTAACAAATTAACTACTTCTAACCTCATCTCCTTCCTTCTCTTCTCTACTTCTCTTTGACCTCCTTATGGCCCTATCTAAGAAGTTTTACCTTTAACTATTTTTGTACTTAACTATTGTTAAGTCGCTTTGGACAAAAGTGTCTGCCAAATGTAATGTAATGTAATGTAACATGCCGAAACTGCGTTTGCCTTGGTACCTATAAAGTTTGACTTTATTTTAACTTGTTTCACTTACTTATTTTTTGATTATTATTACTGTATTACATTAATTTGTTTTATTCTTGCCTTATTAATCACATATTAACTATTTAATAATTATGAACTGCATACCAATTGTACATTCATTCCTATGGGGAATCTTATTCCAGCTTTGAACAGGATTCTGGAGCAAATTACGGTCAAATTTTGTGGTTCCACTTTTGTTCATTCCACTCACAGATATGTGATGAGATACCGGATCATTTAGCTAAAAGAAATCATTACAAAGTATACCATTTGCTTAATTGGGTTTTCATTATATTTCTGTGAAATTCTGACTTTCAACACACGATAGACACTTTTACTTGAATATGTACTGACGCTGATGCAAGTTGCAATGATTGTGTGCAGAATTTGATGCATGCATTTATATGTTTAGGTGTCTTTGAAACAGCAGGCACTCTTTAAATGAAATACTGCATTGATGATAGTGAAATGAAAAACTCATTATACACTGATTGATACATTGTACCTTGATGATGCTTACATAAAGCTATTTGTTCCAATTTTGTGGGTGGTTCAAGGCCAACAGAAATTGTTTTGCTTGTGTTATACAAATTAAAATCCTTTTTTTTTTGGAAACGTGTTCAAATTCAGATCCAAAGAACAAGACTTGTTAAATCAGCCGGAGGAAAATGTGGGTTAGGGGACTGATGTACTGTGTTCAGAAGATACTGTACTGTTGTATCATTCTAAATAGGTTTGTTGTTATATAAGCAGCATTAGCCAAGGATGTCCCGTCTAAGCCGGCTTACTTCAATTAGACTGAAGCCTTCTTTATTCTGACCTCTTTCACAAGCAATCTGTCAGAACTGTAATTCCTTCTCAATACTGTGACAAACACGATGTAGATTTGAAGGAGAATTATTTAGAGAAGAACCTCTTGTAATAGTCGTTTGCATTTAATGGGGAGGGGGGGGTGTTTACATTTATTTGAAAGACTCATTCAGCCAATGCAACTTAAAAATGAAATCAATTATAAAGCTTATTATGTAGCTAACAATAAAACAAGTTCTATAACTTATCACAACCGTCCATACATAGTTTTGTATTGATATAGAGATGTATATATATATCCATACATGTACACAAAGGGTGGGGGTTCAAGTGTTAAAGGTTGTGCAGGAGCCTCAGAGTTCAGAGTGAGTATGCTGCCCCTTGCATTCCAACATGGTAATGACTCCATTTTTAGACTTGTTACCGAGATTTGATACATTCATTGCTTATATAAAAGACCACAGATCACACAGGGGCACCACTGAGAATAACATGGTGCATTTTGACAGCTTAAGAAATATGTAGGTCCAGGTGTTAACTGATCTACTCCAAACAGAAATGTACTGGCAATTCAGTGTAGGTCAGGCAAATATTAACTTAGCAATAATAACAGCACACACAAATATTTCTGGAAAGGACGTCTTCAAACCCACATACTTTTACATAACAATTTACTCATTCAGAGAGCAAGCATGGTCAAAGTGATACTGAAATGGCTTTTTTGTTTTTAAATGGAACTTTGGTCATTGAACAAGCTAGTGGATTTGTCTGTGTTATAGAGGTGGTGACAGCATGTTTTGGAGGTGTGGTGAGTTTAAGAAGCATGAGGAGTGCTGGGCTCAGGATTTCCATTGTCACTGCTCTCGCTTAGTTGCCTCTTCAACGCAATTTCCTTGGCAGCACAAGTAATCTGACCATTAGTCACCATGTAGGTTCCGGTCCTGACATATATTTTGTAGAAAAAAGGCAAATTAGAACCGGCAAATATGCAACTACCTCACACTGCAAGTAATTCCATATTTCTCACAGACTCACTTTAGCTGTATTTCCTGTCCATTAGGTGTATTCTGCTTCCCAAAGAAAAAACTGGCCCACCAATGACCAGAGTCTTGCCTGGGTAGACCTGCAAACACATCAGGGTTTAGTTCAGTGTAAAAAGCAAAAATGATTTGTTGAAATGAATAGCTTTAGTTTGTACCCGGATGGTGAGGGATAACTTCACCACTATAATCCGAACTACCACAGGAACTACTGCTGGAGTTGGAGCCTAATCGTCCTGAAATATACACATTAATATTCAGTTAGACAAGTCCGGATTGATTATACAAGGGTATCTATTTACATACACAAAAAAAACCTAGTTTTGTTCAAAATGTTTCGTATTGCAGAATGAATGAAAACTTACTTCGGTAGTAATCATGGGTAGCAATGAGGGAACCGCTGGATGGAATTGCTGCCATTTTCCCAACCTTCAGGTGTAAACTCTGCAAAGGGAAACCCTGCAGAGAGAAGAAAGAACTGGGTAATGGTGAATATAAAACTAGTATTTATGTTGCATGGCTGGCGCATGACACTGCTGAATGTTTTGTCCAAGCAATGCAGCATAGAACATCCAAAACATGTCTACACTATTTTTAGACTAGACGAGTAACTGGAGAAGAACAATATTAACTTGGTGAACATATGTTGCACCACATATATAAAGTGGTCCATTAATACCTTCAAGGCCTTCCTAGGACACGTGCTGACACTACAGCCATTAGAGTTGCGTTTCAATGACACAGCTAGCCTGTTTAAACCTATCTGGAACACTGCTCAGGGCATTGCTAGGTGCCCAATCCAAGTCCTATCTGTGCTTTATTGCAGGACAAGGATTTTCATTTGCCCTAAAGAACATAAAGCACTTTCTGTTATACAACCCCAATTCCAATACAGATGTTCTGTAAAACATAAAGAAAAACCTGAATATGATGATTTGGAAATCCTTTTAACCTGTATGAAATAGTTTTTTCGCAATTATTCACTCATTTGGAATTTGATGCCTGCAACACCTCCTGAAAAAGTTGAGACAGAGGTAACAAAAGACTGGAAAAGTTAAGGAATGCTCAAAAAAACACGTTTGGAAAATTCCACAGGTGAACAGGTTGATTGGTTATAAAGGGAGCATGGCCGAAAGGTTCAGTCGTTCACAAGCAAGAATAGGGCAAGATTCACCACTTTGTGAGTAACTGCTTGAGCAAAAAAGTCCAACATTTTAAGAACAACCTTTCTCATCGTGCAATTGCAAGTAATTTAGGGATTTCATCATCTATGGTCCATAATGTTATCAAAAGATTCAGAGAATCTGGAGAAATCTCTGCAAGTAAGTAGCAAGGCAGAAAACCAACATTGAGTGCCCGTGACCTTTGATCCCTCATGTGGTGCTGCATTGAAAACCAACATCATTCTGCACCGGATAGTACCGGATATGGGCTCAGGAACACTTCAGAAAACCATTGGGCGACATACTTTGTTGCTCCATCTACAAGTGCAAGTTAAAACTCTACCAATGCTGCCATCCAAGCAACGGCTTTTTCAGGGACGTCCCTGTGTATCTCAGCAAGACAATACCAAGCCACATTCTGCATGTGTTACAACAGCGTGGTTTCGTAGCAAAAGAGTGAAGGTAGAAGACTCTGTCTGGCCGCTGTCCTGATCTGTCTCCCATTGAAAATGTGTTGCGCATTTATAAAGTGCAAAATACGACAGTGGAGACCCCAGACTGTTGAGCCACTGAAGCTGTAAATTAAGAAAAAATGGGTAAGAATTCCACCTACAAAGCTTAACAATTAGTGTCCTCAGTTCCCAAACTCTCAATGAGTGTTGTTAAAAGGAAAGGTGATGTAACACAGTTGTAAACATGCCACTGTCCCAACTTTTTTTGGAACGTTTTCAAATTCAAAATGAGTGAATATTTGCAAAAAACAATAAGGTTTATCCGTTTGAAAATTAAATATCTTGTCTGTGTAGCGTATTCAACTGAATATAGGTTGAAAAGGATTTGCAAATATTCATATCATTATCATAACATTTATGTTTTACACAACAGCCCAACTTCATTGGAATTGAAGTCGTACTACTGTTGGTGAATAAAATAGTGCCTAAACTAAGCATGACTATTGCATCAAAGAACAGCTGTATATTTCACCAGAGGTGTCACACCACTTTTCTCCTTGCGATTTCTACATAACAAAAGTTATGAGTGAGACAATACAGAACAGACCATATGTCAGTTATTTCCAGTCTTACCTCTAGATACAACCTAGTGATGAATTAGGAAAAGTTCCTTAATACTCTTTGATGAATGATCTTCATACTATGAATGAACCCTATAAAGGGAGGAAAGCACTTGAATAAGTCAGGACAAATTAAACACTGTTAAATTATACCAACTGTTCAGACTTGTTATAAACTCAAACCTAGTTAACTAATTTACAGCTGTGTACTACTGCAGCAAGCACTGTACTAAGCAGCAAATTGTAAACCGTTTCTCACCTTTGCTGTTTCGGGGACTGATGAATAAATCGATGACAAATCAGTATTTCATATGGTTGATGTATGTAAGTAAATGCTAAGCCAAGAAGGCCATTTGTAGTTTCAGCTTTAGGGGTTAAACCCGCAAGGATCCCACGCGGTCACGTCTCGCAATGCGAGTGAAAAGCGGAACTGCTCAGCTTTTATTGACTGAAGCCTACTTAAGCCCCTCCTCCCACAGTTACCGCGCCCACTGTGTCTTTGCTTATGGAGGCTTATTTCGGGGAAAACCAAGAACTGAATAAGCGAGGTGGATCTGTAACATTCAAGGGGTGTTTATAATTCGAATGATTCTTATTTTGCCGACTGGCAAAACAAAACTACACAGTGTTCTTAAAGCTACAAGACGGTACTTGTGCATAATAATAATATATAATATAATAATACATAATATAATCCAGTTATATCAAAGAGACTTAAAGTCCCTTAGTTATAATAGTGGCAACGCCCATGGTTGAATGGGACCTTCTCAATCTTTTTATTCTGTCTGCCATGTGCTGGATAAACCCCTCTTTAACAATCTATACGGATTGTTGCTTTGGAAACATTTCAAGCTCTTGCTGGTGCAGCCGTCGTTCCTAGCTTGTGTATGTGTGTGTGTGTGTGTGTGTGTGTGTGTGTGTGTGTGTGTGTGTGTGTGTGTGTGTGTGTGTGTGTGT
>JAUZST010009806.1:0-12766 GCA_034779995.1 Parotocinclus haroldoi | reverse complement strand
ACACACACACACACACACACACACACACACACACACACACACACACACACACACACACACACACACACACAGTCTGAGGTTGGTGGTGTGTTACACACGGCTGCACACACTGTGAGGATTAGCCCTATCCTGATGAGAGAGAATATTCAAGTCAAGTCCATTTTATGATCCTTCACTTCATACACACCAGGGGTGTCAAATTCAATTTCTGCCCGGCCCACGTCGACATATTTGGGTTGTTCTTTTGTATATTTCTCATGACTCTTGACTTAAAATTGCTGTAAAAGTTCTAATTCTCCATTTAAAATATTAATAATAATAATAATAATAATCTTTCTGTTAGTTATGTCAGTTATTCGGGAGTTAAGCATGCCCCCTCCTGTGGTGCGCCTGTTTACAGCTGATTATAGGATGTTAGCTAAAAGCCTTCAGGTCACTCGACCTGTCTCTGGGTTCCAAAGGTAGAAACGCTAAAAGGCCCTTCTCTGGGACTTCTAGTGTTAAGTGTTAAATGTAATGTTTTCGCATCAGCGCATCTGTTCAGAATTGGAAACGATTTAAAACATTTAAACAGTGATGATCTCGCAAATTTGTTGACAAACTGGAGATCATCTGTCCGTCTCTGGTCCTCAGATACCTAACATGGTAGCAAACCGTGATCACGATCGCTTGTCGACATGACAACTGTTTGAAATGACATCATTAGTTTTTAATTCATTACTAGCACTAAATTGGAATGTGATGCAGGCCTGAAATGCAGGAAATGGCTGTTTCTTTAGAAAAAAAAATGTAATGAAACTGACCAGGAAAAAAAAAAACAATGAAGCTATGAATTACTATAGCTTTTTGTCTATCAATGTAACGTTGGCTCCTGTCAAACAAACGTATCGGTATTTCATCTGCTTATCAATCTCATGTTCGGCGGTATCTCTGATGCATTTATGTATTGTTTGCACACAGTTTTCTTGTAAAAAAAAAAAAAAAAAATCAGCGTTCGACAGGTAATTCAAGACATCACTTCTCACCTCTGAAACCCTTTGAGAGAGTGCCGACTCTGCTGGCTCTACCACCAGATGCTCATGAGTTCAAATCCCACTTCCATCAAGCTGAACTTTGGGCCTTCAGTCATGACCTCATCAATGGCAGTCGTCTGCAAACAACGTACATTTAAGCCAAGAAATGCTTGTTGTTTTTTTTAAGTCAAACTAGCTGAAGTGTGTGATATTCACACATGATAGCATCTGGAAGAGGACCTTGTTTGGACGTCACGGCCTGTCACACTTCTGAGTGTCCTTCGTAAAATGGGGCGAGGTGGGATATAGGTCTGCGTACGTGTGCAGCAGAGGACAGTGAGGGGACATTCAGTTGGGCTGTACTGGAGGACTGATGATGGGGTAATGTGGGACTGACAGTTGTCAGCATGGGTGAAGCTAATCTCCTCCATCGGCTGTCAGCACGGTGGATGTCAAGACACGCACGCGCACACACACACACGCACACACACACACACACGCACACACACACTGATCCCGCTCTGCTCACTCCACCGGCAATGTCAGCTTGTCAGGCCACATATGTTCGTCGCTCCGAGGAAGAGACGAGGACACAGACAGCCTCCGTCTTTTTCCTGTCTTCCTTTATGCATCTCTCCCGTTTGCCAGCATCCCCCCCCCCTCCCAAATACTGTCTCCTCCTCTCTGCCAGTCTCTTTTCTTGCCTCGGTAACTAAAGTTTCTGAGAAATGCTGCCTCTCGTCCTCTCGTCATCGTAGGACTTTCTCATCTCAGTGTGAACTTGAGGTTTTTTTTTTTTCCCCGTTAATTTCTTTCAAAGGCGTCTCGTGTCTCATATCTCATATCATTTTGCAAAACTGCTGAGAGTTGACCGGATCTGTGCGGCTCAGCCTCGCATTGTTGGTTTTCCTCTCTCGGTTTTTAGCACCAAAGCAATCTTGAAGCAGTCAAGCAATCTGCTGGGAGGAAGACGCCAGAGTCCCTAGTGTAAAACAAAGCAAACCGTGTCAACACGCCTAAATCCATCCGGACAGAAGCCACTGATGACGACTGAACCCCCTGTGCTGAGGATCCTGAAGGCACCAACACTGTCTAACGTGCCAGTCGGTATGTAAACGTAAGTAGGTGAATACAATTACATCCGGAAAAGATGTAGAAGGATACATCTTTAATCCACAATCAGTTGTGTTTTTGATTATTTACAGTGTCTTACACAATGTTCATGGATGTGGAGAAACGTTGTTGTTGCCCCTCAGTTTAGGAGACTCTTATCTGAGCTGAGGAAGAAGCCCCAGAGCCTATCCAAAAACGAATTCAAAGGAACGCCACAGCTGACCGCACAGACAAGATGCAACGTTTGCGCTTCTTCTCATAACTAGCACAAGCAACGGCAGATCATAAAATGGACTTGACTTGAATATTCCCTATCAACTTGAAGTAATAGCAAGCACGGTCCATAAAATGGTTGAATGTGTGCAAGGCCGCACCCGCACAAGCAGACTGTAAGGCCATACTGATTAAGGTGCCGAGAACGTCTGGGTGTTAGGTAGGGCGCACGTCCAATCGTTTTGTAATATCTTTGGAATATTGTGTTTCGTTTTGTTTTCTGTGGAACCCCGTCCAGGATAAACAGTTTGGGGTTGGAACGATTGCCTATGTATTTAATTTAAGTTTCCACCGAGACCACTTTAGCACAAGCAGTATATATATTATTATATATTTCTTTTTTACCTGTGCACTGTTGCCTCACAGCTCAGCGATCCTTGGGTCGATCCCAACCCCTGTTCCTGTCGTTTTTCGGTTTCCCCCCATATTCCAAGAGGGGGTTAATTGGTGTTTCTAATGTGTCCTTATTGTGCTAGTGTCTATGGTTGTTCCTGCCACAGGGCACCAGCTTTCCCATGGTCCTGACTAGTATTGATGAATGCATAAATATAACAACAAAAAAAAAGAGTTCATGTTGGGGCATAACCTTGTTGTTCATTAATAAAGGTTGAATGCTAACACTGACTTCTGCTTTGGTGCTAGTTAGAAGTTTCAGACTGAAGTCTTTTTCATTTTTAACCTTTAAAACCCTTGCTGGCTGAACGAAAGGATGCCACACAGACGGAAAGGTTAGGCATGACACTGTAATCGAAGTCAAAGCAGTGAAACATTTGATCATATCTGAGACACATCTCTCTATTTCTAGCTGTGTATATACGGATATGGGCCTCGAGGTCCTATTTGACGTTTCTCCGCTTGATATTCCTCTCCCGCTTTCTGCTCTGACTGGCCCGGCTTGGCTTGATCTCCCTTCGTGCAGTTTGGAAACAATAAAAGGAAAAGCGATATGTCTTGTTCGGGCACTAAATAGCTGTCTCGTTTGGCCCCCCTGAGGTGGCTTCACATCATTGGCTGCCCCATTCATTAAGGCTGGCACTACCGTCTGGCCAACCGTCAGTTCACAATCCACAAATCGAGATGATAAAAGACCTCACACAGCCCACGGACAGAGGGAAACATAGAGAGACTGAGATTCATTGCCTGCTCTGTATGGAGCAAAGCAGAACCAGAACATCTTCAAAAATCGCACCAGGTGGATAGGTTAGTCCAAATTCGGCCCCGTGATGTGAGTAACTGAGAGAGTTTGGAATGCCCTGACATGAAGTAGCACCCTGTCCGGAGTGCATCCACTGTTAACAGGATTAGCACAATGTAAACGCAAGTGACTTTATTTGATTTTACTTGGCACATAACATGGTCATTCAATTTCCTAGCATCTTATTACCAGGACCAGGATCAGTGGGGTTAACACGCATCGCAAAGGCTGGCACAAGAGACACAAAAGATAAAGATAAAAATGACACAGAGGCCGTTAACATCCACACAATCCACGTCGCTGTGCTTTAACGAGGTTGGGGGTCCGAGGGCTTAAGAATTCTAAAAGGAAATAAAGACCCGCCTTAAATATCTCAAATGACGATGTGTGAATTAAAATAAAACCCTTTTCAGGCCACATTTTGCCCGGAGGTTTAGGAATACAGCCGTGAACTATCGGTCAGTGTCACTACAAACATTACGCAAAATACAAACGCTTGATGCGAAAACAAAGCAGACCGTAGAACTTCTAAACAAAGCAAATCGAAACCCAGGGCTTGTTTCCGCTCGGCCTGGTCAAGAATTGCACGGCTCTAACACTGTGTGGCATGGGCATCCTCCAACAGATGCTCCCTGCCACTGGCATTCTACTGCAGGGTTGTGTGTCAGGATGGTGGCAATAGAGGCAGAAATAAATCAAGTCAGAGCAATTTAGCAGGCCGGGCTGCTGAGGTGTCATTAAGAATCCCGTCACAAGAGGGAAGGTTTTACGTAGAACCAGTGTGGCCGTGCAGGGAAATTTTATTTCTCTGACATTAAACATGTGCTATTGTGTGAATTGATGGATGGGGATTTAGATGATGGGCTGATACGCATCTGGGGAGCCGGGCCGGGCCGGGATCTCATACACATGTACATCGAGTTGGGCAGATAAAATGAGCTCTATGCTCAGTGTGTGTGTGTGTGTGTGTGTGTGTGTGTGTAGGTTCTGTAATGACCCAGGGCATGTCATACAACAGCGCATAATTCTCTTTGCAGCTGCCACTTTTAACGAGCAGCTAAAATGGCCTCTGCTGAATAATTAATACTCCAGCCTATTAACGAGGCATTACAATGCAGGCTACCTCATATCGATCAGCCCCAGCCCACGCCTCCTCCTTTTTTCAGCTTTTACTCGGGTAACGGAGCTGCACTGAAACTTGGACACTGGTTGAAATGCCATGAGTAATTATATGAGCAGGAAGTCGTTACCCGAATAAAGAACTGAACGTACACAGAGCGTTGAGAATGCACAGAAAGTGTGGGGCACTTTTATGTACAGTATCGTGTATAGATGGGCTTAGTTCCCACTCAGCCAAGGGCAACAAAGTAAAGGGCTGGTCTAATTTCAGGCTTTCATTTCAGCCATATAAAAGCCACCCCTAATAGTCATTTAAAGATCAATATCCATTAATTATGGAGGGTTTAATTACTCCAGAATAAAACTGGCTCTTCCTCTGGGATTCAGCTAGTGCTAGGGAATGGTAAATGCCGGAGTAGTTTTAAAAGGTGCTTTCGAAAGGTCTCTGGGATAAAAAAAAAATGTTCTAGGATAGTGATGGGATAACTGGAACGTCATATGGTACAGCTGTCCCTCGGAGTACCGTTCAGCCCATTATTAGGTAAGAAGAAGGTCCATGGCACCACTGACATCTGACGAAAACTGGTCCGTCCCTCCAAACTTCTTGTACGTGCGCCACGCGCCGGCCGAAGCTGCTCTGTTGCGTAACCAATAAATCTAAACGGTGTACGAGACGGCTGTGTGTCAGCATGCCCAAAACGGCTCAAAAAAAAGCTCAAAGTAACAACAACCACAAAGTCCACTGGGCTGTGCAAACGCAACTTTTCCCACCACAAAACAGCAGTCAATCGTGCTCAGGCACAGTACAGTACGGTGCAGTAAGGAAACTATATTTGAGTATGGGCTTTTGAGGACAACAGTAGATTCAGCCCATTTGGACATTTCGGGGACTTTGTAGGTGCCAGCAAAGAAAGAGTCTTGATACTCGTTTGCGTTTTGTTTCCACTCCAGCCATGCATAAGTAATGGATACAGTGGTGTTTGATGAACACCTTCGGGTAGAAGGGTGCTGGCCATTTATTACCTAGGTGAACGTCAATGTTTCTAACCTGAAATGGGCAGTCACAGTTAATAGTTATAAGAGAACATGGGTCAATTGAAATCCAGACTTGCTGCTGTGTTCTGAATCAGTTGCAGGAGTCTGATACGCAGTACGCAAGTTTAGATAGAATTAGAGCCTGGGTGGCTTCCATGGAAAGGAAAGCTCAAAAGCTCAAACAAAGGGGCGACACCTTCATGATCAGGTCAGCCTGACAAAACGAGCACATCAATTCTCCAAGGTTTCATAGCGTGTGAGGAAAAAATGCACCAGGATTGTAAAGCGGCCCAGACTTGCTAGGCTATAAATGGTAAACTGAGATCCATAACAAGATCTTCCGGACACGCTGAGATGGAAGTGGTGTCCTGTGTGTCGGACAGAGGGAAGGAAAGGACGAGTCACAAGGATAACAGCGGCACGAGTATCGGGGGGCTCTGATCTAGCCAAGGGAACCTAACCGAATATAAAGGAAAGGACGTCATGCAGACTTGAAACCAAATCAACTCTTCAGTGTTTACTACATGAAACCGAATTTTATTTCTGGGGAAGCACGTATTTGTGCCGACTGCGTAAAACGAGCGACTGCTGGAGGAATACAACGGCTCAGTTTAATAAATAGCAGGATTCATCTCCGTATTGAAGTGCTAAAGGACAGAGCGAGTCAATTCATCTCGCACTCAGTCGATCCAAAACAAGATGGACGGGAAGGCAGCTTGGGGTCGATACACAGGTATTGATACACACCGCGGTGGAAGCAGGCGATATCACACTCCAGAGGTGTTCGAGGATCTACTGCTGAGTAAGTGTGTGTGAGAGATGATAGAGATAAATATGGGCAGCATCAGTGTGTGAGAGATGAGATGGGACTGGATCGATAATCAATATGACTTATTACAGGGGAAAAGTGGACTGAGCTTCACGGCCAACTGCACCTTACTGTACTGTACCGTAACACACACACACACACACACGCATGCACACACACGGGAACTAAGTTTACATCTAAAAGCATAGAAAGAAAAGTTTTAAATGTATTTACTGGAGAAACATACATGACTGAGCCAAACATTCAAATCATTCACAGACTAAATAACACTAATTATTCCACGTTAAAGTTTTGAGAGAGAAAAAAATTAGACGGCCAGTGAACATGGATCTCATAGGTGATTTGTAGGATGTGCGAACATTCAGGACAGGTCACAGACCCCCTACCATGGTTATGCGAGTGTCCGAACCGGCAGTGGGAGAAGGTCATTTGGACAAATGCGTTCCAATTTCCATCACCATTTCTGGTCATTAACCAGATTTCGAACTTCTTCTGCCTTTGGATTTCTGTAACACAAACCGTGAAGAAGATATCCACCTTCTTCCTTTCTTTCATAGCTTTGTGGAGGAGCAGTCCAGCGCTCCACCACCAACTATTTTCAAAAGGATTAATGATGTTCTAGAAGTAAAGGGAGACCCTACCCCTTCGTTGCGATTTAATATTAATATATCGAAACAGATCTCCATTACTCCGTCAACCGCCTGTCAAGTGAAATGCGAAACAGCGTTAACACCAGACGTGATTAGGCAACACCCACTTTTACTCTGCAGTTCTCATACCACTGTGTACACCACGACACGAATTCAATAACCTCATCACAGCCAAAATGCTGGTTACGCTCTTAAATGTAGTGTGTAAGCCACTCCTCGGTGTGTGTGCTGCTGGATTGATGGCCAGGTGTTTTATAATATTTGTGGCCGTAATCATTCATCAGAGCGATCGATTGCGCTTCGAGCGGCGTTTATTAATGGCACTGTCAGTGGGTGAAGCTCCAGGGTGTCAGAGCTCGTCTGGGATGATGGATCATTAGCCACTCTGCCTGCTATTTATTCTCTCGTGACCCTGCCTCCGCCTGTTGTCTAATGTGCCGAGTTATGAACGCCGGGACATGATACCTTCATATTGATCATCGCGGCAGCGGCAAGTTTAACGAGAAAGATTGGGGTCGGTTCCAAAAAAATCGAAGCTATCATGGCAACAGAAACGAGAGGCGAACTGGAAACGACCTTGGACTTCCTGGTCAAATTTACAAATGATTATTTCTAAATGATAAGGATTGTACGGCTTTTAGATCAGTCCACTTATTAAGCGTCTTTGGATTGCGGGAGGAAAGTGGAGGACCCGGAGTAAACCCACCAGAAGACGGCGAGGACATGCAAACTCCTCAAACCGGGGATGCTGGAGCTGTGAAGTGAGCCGTGATCATGCTAAACGCCGTGCCACCGCGTCACCCTAGGCGTAAATCGTTAAATAGCTTAATTAATCACGCTCGGAAAATGGTCAAGTAAGCAAGTCTGCAAAACCCTTCACTTTACCCACAAGGATTAGCTGGACAGCTGGGTTGGAAGGGGAGCTGCGGTCCTTGGACAACCATGAGGGTCCTCGAAAGAAATCGGCACCTGTGATGTCATGATGTCAACATCAGGCAAACTGTGATATATGCAAAACAACACACAATTTTTATGATTGGAGCAGATGAGGGAGCACTTCAAGAAATGAGCACCTTCACATCAGAACTGTACTGTACTGTGTATATATATATATATATATATATATATATATATATATATATATTATGAAGAACCTGAAGCTGAAAAGAGCTTTGATGGATCCAAAGATGCCCACAAAATGATGTAGTAAAGTGGTGAAGGTTTTCCAGATGGAATGTTCTCTTGTTTGAGAAAAAAAAAAAACTGTCCATGTTTGAGATCTATTCATTCCTTCATCCTCTAGACCTGCTTAATTCATTTCAGGGTTGCGGGGGACAGAGGCCTGTCTGCCAGGTAAGGCAGCAAGGTGGGAAGAAGCAAGCCTACAGAGGCAGATGATGCAGAGGGTAACGTGCTGTTGGGAAAGCTTGGGTCTTAGCATTCTTGTAGAAGTTCTGTTGATATGTACCACTTACCTAAACGTTGTTACAGACCAAATACAGGTACGGCCTGTTTTACGGTGGCCTGACCCGCGATATTCCGACTTTACAATGCACATCAATTTAGCAGAAACCCTACTGAGAATTTAGAATTCCTGACCGACTGGAGTGCACGGTGTAGGGAGTCATGTGACCGGAGTAACAAGCCCCTGGGAAATGGAACGAAGAGGAAAAGCCGTGGTCTCCGCAATTATCGTTTTTGTTCACTTCCAATACAATACTCAACGAAAGTTCATGAAATATTTAATACTTCAATGTGCCCTGGGACCTTTGACACCTAAGGGTCCCTTTTTGAGTCTTGGCCCTCCAAAGGTTTCTTCCTTATAACGTTTAGGGAGTTTTTTTCCTTTCCACTGTCGCCACATAATCTACAAATATAAAGCCGCGCTCAGACAATGCTCCATTGTAAAAAACATTATCTAAATAAATACCATCATAGTAATTAGTGTCTGTACTGTGTAATATTGTCGATACTCCAGTATCATAATAATGCTATTCGTAGTAATTATAAGAGCTCACAAAACATACTTTTACTGTCATTAGTGCTGCGTTCATAATCCCCGTAATTATTTTATTGATTGTTCATTTGCATTTGAACACCTTTCTCTCACAGTGGTTCATGCTAGTGCCGTGTGCGTTCAAACTACTGTGTTCTGTAATTGCATACGTACAGCATGTGTGTGTGTGTGTGTGTGTGTTAGTAATATTACTTTTCCTCAGCCCTGCTTTTTTCATAACGTCAAATATTTCGTTCAGAAAGAACAGCTGACGGGATTATTCCTAGCGCCATGCTTTCATGTGACGCTGAACTGAGAGCCTCACCTAAGGAGGGGGCTGAGGGCACCTTGAACACGGGTGTGGAGTTAAAACACTGATCACTCAGCCAACACACTGCTGAATTAAAAGCACACAGAGCTTCTTTTAACCTGAGCACGCTGCAACACTCACAGCCAATCAGTCTCACACTGCGCTGGCATTTGCCTGCTTTTCTGAAGTGTCTGTTGGAGAAGTCCGGGGTAATGTTTGCCCTTCTCTCCGCAGGACCCTGGGGCCCAATAAGCATCCATCTGCAGACAACTCCGCACATGCTCCAATGGGCAAGCAGGCAGGGCAGCGTGGGTGTGTGTGTGTGTGTGTGTGTGCGTTATTGCTAGTGTCTGACTGAAGCTCCACATACTCCATCATCTTAAAGCCGTGGGGAATAAACCTCACACCACACACACGCACACGCACACGCACACACACACACACACACACGCACACACACGCGCACACACGCGCACACAACAATAACATCACCGTCGGACTATCACCCGCCTGCAATCTTAACCTACCCGTGTTCAACCCACTCTGAAAAGTAAGAAAAAAATCATCCTAAAACTCCTTGCGCTACATCTGTCCCTAAACTCCCGCCACCCCAAAACCTGCCCCTGAAGGGTAACACCTGCTGTCAAACCCTCACCATTTCCCAAACTTGCATGTAAAACCTCCACTTTTCTACTAAACCTTTCCAAAGCCCCATCTGCTTCCACACTTGTGTCACAGTCCAGACCTCTAGAGCAGAGCCCTATCAACTGGACCATAATACGTGAACTAGATATATGTTTGTAGCATGACATGTAATTGCGCCCTCTGGTGTTAAAAACATGCAATCGCATTAGGTGGTGTAGTAAACAAGAACGCGCAGTATAACTCGACATCGATGCCCATACCCCCAAAACTCTTCTACCTGATATCTCAAACCAAACCCGATACCCTGCCGTAGTTTGGACAATTTTTAAAATTCTTAGTGGACCTTCCACTGGAATCGAAGTCATGGGGATCAGCGCTTGGTTAGACTGAAACACTGAGACACAGACCTGGATCATTTGAAGCAGTCTGATGGGGACTGGAAGGTCTGACAGCAGTTTCGGAGTTACAGTATAGACAGGAGTGTCCTCAGCAGACAAAATGGTCAAATGCTCCAACCAAACCTGCCCCGAACTCCATTGCTCCAAAACAGTCACCTCAAAACTTGAACATGCCTCACAAAGCTTTTTTTTTTAACAGATGTACCAGACTTGCTCTGCACGTCCATTTTCCCAAATGCTTCAATCTTCTCTTGAACCTGCCACCAAACCTCTATCTGCCCTATAACAATGAACTCCGACACCCTTCCCTGCGAATTTGCCCCCGCCAAACCTGCCAAAAAACTTCAGTTGGAAGCGCACATTGGCCGTCCTTACAAAGCATAACAATCGATAAGCCTGCTCCCTTAATCAGCTCTCCAGTGACCACAGATAGTAAAGAGAGAGAGAGAGAGAGAGAGAGAGAGAGAGAATGACTGCACTCTTTCTCACCTCGTCTTCTATCTGTCTCTTGCATGGCTGCCTCCGTTCCCTCAGTCCCCTTTGTGCTTGAGCAGTGTATTGTTCCTGCTGCTGTCCTGTGCTGTCATTCTCCCTTTCTCTTGCTAATTGAGGTGATTTATTACAGAGAAACCCTACGAAGCTGCGGAGATCTTACCTGCAAAAACACGAACCCATTCTATATCCTTCTAATCCTCACGGCCAAATTCAAACGTTTGGGCATCCCTGGTTCAAACAAACAAATAAAACAGAAAACTAGGCAACTCTGAGTGGCCAGAATTTTCTATCACAGCACGCGCGTGCTCTGCCGAATGTCCAGCCGGTCCAACGTCCATTAGGCCCAGGTCTTAAGAATTACAACAGCGAATAAGGGTATGTCTAAAGTATACAGTGTATAATTATGGAAACTTTTACAGAAAGCGGAACTGCAGTCTTAAAAAGGCAGGGTTCCACTTTTGTCTCACGTTTTCTAAAAGCTCCAAAAGATAATCGTTTACTGTATCGTATGGTTCTGTACTAAATTTTCATATGGTGCTTTAATTAACACGATCGTTTAGAATAGAACAAACAAAGCACCTAAACTACTGTGCGACTATGCTGCTGTCCAGGCGAAGTCCGTTTTGTTCGACGTCCTGATTCACAGAACATAGTGTGCATGTAGGCATTTTCAAAGAGATGTATTTGTGGAGTTGTATAAAATAAGCTTTGTTTAGTCAAACGAATTCATTAATAGCTAATGGGCAGCTGAAACTTTAGCCTGTAAACCTTTCATATATATATATATATATATATATACATATATCTGTATGTACAAAATGAGTTAAAATATTAAAGAACACCAATATAAAACAGGCAGCCAAAAATGATTTCTTTAATTTTGCACTGGCATTTGACGTATAAATAAGAAACTATAACAGCGTCACAGCGCTCACAGCTCACAGCGTTACACAGTTCGGACGAAGTGCTTTCAGTAGCTGGTATTCAGCTGTGCAAAGCAAGGCCATTTCTTTCAAAATATTAGGCACAATGGCATCATCCTGTCCTTCCATCTGCTGCATTTCTTTTACACAGAGTCACTCAGACCCTTCTAAACAAGAAACGACTCTTTCACTGTATTTTTTTAAACACCCGACATGTTTCCATTACTGATTTTGGACAAAGCTCAGTAGCGCTGCCTCTTCTATCTAACCACGACCTTAAGCCTTCACAAATAATGTTTTTTTTCTGCTCGGTGTCTCATTTTGTAAAACCAAACCATGGCCACGCAACAGAAGTCTCTCCCCTCTTTAATCACAAAGTTCCTCGTCGTCAGCCGTCGTGAGGAATCCTGACACTGAAGTGCCCAGCTCTACAGGGAACATGTTTCCAAAAAATGCACGATTCATTCAAATCTGCAGTTTGTTCCTGCCAGAGGTTTGGTTCTTTTTCTACGGAAAATCAACAAACTACGTAACTGAATTAATATTATTAATATCATATACTAGCTAATGCTAAATAAACACACACGATAGCCCATAATTAAACGTAGGTTCAATAGCGTAAAGAAAATCTCAATCTGTAGTGAAAAGGAAAACACAACAAATGTCCTTATTAAATGTCAACCTCAAACACTCAAACACACACACACACACACACAGACACACACACACACACACACACACACACACACACACACACACACACACACACACA